>ML786308.1:187978-226408 GCA_009831015.1 Picea engelmannii | reverse complement strand
ATGTTTTAACATAATTGTCATTAACAAGAAATACGAGTAAGAAAAACTGTTATAGAAACATTTCTCACTTAAGTTTCCTAAAGCTAAACTGCATTTTGCTCTTGTCTAGTAGCCAATAATGAAATGTCACTTGGCTCTTTTTTAAATTGCTCGAGCTTGCTTACAAGCTTGAAACAACTACAAATGTTTATGGTGAATTTTAATATTTTTTAATATATATATATATATATATATATATATATTATTGTCTTCCCAAAAACAATGCAACATAGGTTCATACACTACATTATTGTTTACATCTCTAAAGACATTGTAGGATCTATGGAAAGTAATAAAGGGAAAAATAGGTAATTACATCTCTAATTTTCAGGTGATGTTTGGACTGCATCTTCCCATGAAATTTTGAAACGCCAGAGAGGAAAATAGGTTTAGTTTGTTGCATATGCCTCGAGTGAATCATTGCGATAACAACAGTAATTGGGTTAGGCGTGTTATCGTTGGCATGGAGTATGTCTCAGTTGGGTTGGATAACAGGGCCACAGTGTTGTTTTGCCTTTTGACTTTGTCACCTATTACACCTCCATGTTGTTCGTCGATACTTATCAGTCACCTGATCTTGTTACTGGGAGGTGCAACTATCCGTATAGAGATGTCGTCATAGCCATTCTCGATTAGTTTTTCTTGTTTTGATCCAAAATTCAAATTCCAGCATATTGTACAATATTTGAATCTGTTGGGAACAACTATTGGATATACCATCACTACCTCTATAAGCATGGTGTGAGTATCCCTCCTTCCTGTATCCATAACAATATCTATCATTATCATTATGGTTTTGTTGTAAAATATATTTCATGCAAACATACAATATCTTGATTTCACATTGCTTCTGGCATGGCAATAGAGCGATCATACTATTTTCGCTAAAAAGGGTGGGAATCACCTTGCCATATTTCAAACAATTTGTACATGGCGATTTTTGGAGCAGCCCAAGTGTTACTGTCACAGATTCTTAATTTCAGCAAAATTTGGTGGTTGTCAACGCTTGTAGCTATAATGTCTCTTGCATATTCTCTTAATCAACGAATGAATCCCTTCTCCCATCTTGTGCCTTGGCCCAAGTCAAATTTGAGTTTTACTAACTTTCTTAGTTTAGCTTTCTTCCCAATTTCAACCTAAGCCAAAAGGATTAGAATTTGATAGAATTGATCTAGACCATGAAGTTGAATGAAGACATCAAACTTTCTGAACAATAACTTAAAAAAATTGCAAATTTGCATTTATTTTCTTATGTGTTTTACCTGTTATAAACTTTTTCTACCTTGGCCTCTTCCCAATTGATGGTATTTCTTTCTATCTGGTTTCTTTTAACCTCTTGTCTTTTATATGGTTTCTTTTAACCTTTTGTTGAGAAAGTTTCTCTGAACATGAGGGTAGAAAATATGATCAACAAAGACAATATTTCTGGTTTTCAATGGTGTTTTAAAAAAAACAAAAGATCCAACACAAGATTAATTACAAGATTATTCAAACAAAAACTTTAAATGACACATGATCAGTTACAAAATTATTCAAATGAAAACTTTCAATGACACATGATTAATTACAATATTATTCAAATAAAAACTTTGAATGACTATTAGTACTGTAGAGCCCTTGTGCATAGTATATTTTATTCAGCTGAATTCTCTGAAAGTATTGTACAACACAATAACGTGTATGCATGGTATAATAACCCTATGTTCGGGTCACTTCTTTTAATTAAAGATATGCAGCAAAAGGAAGCAGAAGGATAGAAGAAGCAAAAACAATGGAAAATTTCCCATAGGTCACATTAAAAGACAACATAAAAATTTCCATAAGCAGCATTCAAATGGACATAGTTGCAATAATGGGATGTTAAGATTTGGAAATGTACTAAATTCTCTCACACATTTATACACTTTTAGGAATAAAATGGCACAAATTGCTTTCCAAATTTTAAAATATAAAAGGCGTAGTAGGGCAAAGATTTCACATCTTTAAAAAAATATAAAACATGAGAATCAATTGCAAGCTTTTTACCCGGGTTGTGAAAGAGTGGAAAAACCTGTGAACAAGGGGTTGTGTGCACTCATGATGGATAGGGAAATGAGAGACCTTCGGTTGCTCCAATTGCTATCTTGAGTTATCCGGTCGAGTACTTCGATCGGGCCAACAATTACCATCTTTTCTAAATTACGAGGACTAAAATTCCAAGCTAGAATGTTCAAGAGGTAAAGGTGTACTCTAATCATCCTAGGTTACAATTTCTCAATTATTCTGTAATTGAAAGTACAAGCACGGATTTCTTATTGTCCTTCTGCAGATAGGAAACCAGGGCCAACGAATACCAACTTTTCAAAATTATGAGGGCTTGAATCCCAAGATAGAATATTCAGTAATTAAAGGTATACTATGTTCATTCTAGATTACAATTTCTCAATTATTTTGTAATTGAAGGTACAACAACGAATTTCATACTATACTTCTGCAAATAGGCAATCATATCATCCATCTAGCTATGGGTAACATATATGCTTCACCATGAAGCAACATCTAACTTTTTCCTTAAAAGGCTCAATATTCTAGTAGTTAGGCTAGAGATTTTGCTTGTATTTAACAATTTCCCTCCCTCAAAACACGAAACAGGGAATGGTCCATAGTATCTCTAGGTACTGGGCATTTGTTTCCAGGGAATGGCTAGAGGAAACCAAATCTGAAGCTAAGTATGAGTGAAATGTATAGAGAATTGTTGCAAGGTTAAAAGTTTTTTCAAAAATAACTTTATACTAATAACAAATTTTAGATTAAAGTTCATTTAAAAAATAACTTTATATTAATGTGTGAAAAATAGTAACACATTTTGATGTGAAAAGGAATCATATTAAATAATGATAAGTTTTTGCAAGTTTAAGTGAATACTTATCTAATATTGGCAATCACCAAAAAGCGGTATAGCAATACTAAATAGCTTACCTCTATTTATAAATCAACCAATAGAATTTATAATGGGTGGTATTGATAATGGATTTAAGAACACATATTTCAATGTTGTCTATTTTTAAATCGGACTAAGTTGCAATGCAACATTTGTTTCTTAAAGAAATCGATGTTCTATAAATTCATATATTGATTCGCTCCGAATTCAAAGTAGTTTTGACCTTGCTTGGTTCTCAAAATGGAAAAGAGTAATTCAAAGTAGTTTTGGCTTAGCTTGATTTTCAAAACCAAAAACTTAACAAAGAAAGGTTTTTTTTTAATTATATATTTCAAGATAATATATATTTCTGTTTATTTTTACGATGATAAGGTCTTAATAATTTTAGGATTTTTAACTATTCTTAAAGGAAAATGGTAAAGGTAAAGAGTAGAAGTTAAAAAAATGGAACATCGTGATTATTTTTATTTTTTTACATAATGATAATATCTTAATATTATTTTTCCTTCTGCAAAGACATATATTGGAGCGTAGTCTAAACGTTCTACCTTTTGGAAGTTTTCTGATGAATTTTTCTTTTGATTTTGTCTGAAATCCAGTGAGGAATGGTTGGATCTGCAGATTTTAGTGACTAAGTTTGTATAATGCAAGTGCCTCGGGGGTTTTTCAGCATGTTGAATCCATGTATGCATTCAAAAATGCAATTGAAACAACAGAAAATAACGATTTTGTCCATATTTACATCGTCGGATTCTAGCCAAAAAACCCAAAAAGTAGAACGTTTAGCGAACGCCCATATATTGGTCATTCGTAAATTCATTTTTAAAGTGGATCTAGTAAATATTTAAAAGTGTTATGATTATTAAAATTGTTACTAGGGAAATTTTTAAATAAAGATGGATTGGTCGGTTTTATTTTCAATGTCCATGTCTTCAAAATTATGTGTAACTTTAATGTCTCATAAATAAAAATGTTGCATTGTCTCCTTACCTGTCAAGTTCATTCCTTCTCATTTTATTTTGTTAATTGTTACCTTCAAATTAATTGAATATATTAAGTTCACAAAATTACAAAAGTTACAAGTTAATGATTATTTCATATAATTGCAAAAGTTACAAGTTAATGATTATTATGAGATGGATGTGTGGTAGCATTTCTTGGTATTTAAATTATTGAATAGGCTATAGATGAGTAATCTTTGAGATTCAGAGGCTCTTTGGAAGAGAGTCGGTCTTTTTGCCTCAGCAGACGTGATGTGTGCGGGTACAACACCATTAAACAATGCTCTGACATGCTCGACACTCCAAAAAAAAAGCCCTTGGTGCTTAGAGGTGGGACATTAGGTGTATCAACCCCCTCGCCAGTTAACTTGTCTAGATTTTTTGACTGTAACCAAAGAGTGGAGGAGACATTACCTGAAAGAGTTCTGGTGGGTTTGGGGAGGGACACAGACACTCTACATTCGAAGGGAAAGGATTCAAAGGCGATGGAAAATTTCGGAGGAAGGAGAAAACATTAGAAGCCGAATAAAACAAAAAGAAGGATGGTGTTGGGTTCTGATATAGGCTTAGAGGAAACTTGCAGGTTAGCACTGTGTGGTATAGTGGGTAGGATTTCTTACCGAAATATGTGCAAGATCTCTATTCCAGCATGGGTAAAGAAGAATTGGTCTCCTTTGTTAGGTTACTCACCTGAAGTCGTTTTAATGGTGCAGGGGTGGTATGGCTTCATATTCAAATCTCCAGAAGACACAATCCAGGTTTTGGGAAAACATTGGGTATTAGAAGGAAGTAGCCTGATGATAAAACGTTGGCATGTCTCCTTTGACCTAGCTACAGAGTACTTTCAACATCGTCATCTGTGGGTTTTATTACCCGGGATGCCACTTCAGCTCTGGAATGCAAGGGCACTGGAGGCTATCAGTAACGAGTTGGGGCGGTTTATCATGGTGGACGAAAAAACCCTAATAGCCCCTTCCAAAAGGGTTGGGAAATTTTTAGTGGATATAGATATCCATTTGGGCTTACCAGAAGCACTGGAGATAGAATGGAGAGGTCGGTCGGTGAGTCAATAGCTGGAATACTGAGGAATCCCTTTTCGGTGTAGTTTATGTTGTGGAACAGACCATTTGCAGAGGGACTACAAAGGCTTTGTGGAGGAAGAGGATTTGGAAGACTCCATGCTGCGGAGAGCGCCACGCTAACACTCAACGGAGGTCGACTCATTCGAGTTGGGAGAACTTCACTATACTCAGGAGGAATATAGTTAGGTGGAGCCAGGGAACAATTTTTCGGGTAAGCTAAAAATGTTTTGTCCCTCTCTTTTTTCTACATTGTCAACATGGGAGCGTGACACTCTGGATTCTTCTAGCTTGTTGGGGATGTTTTCTTCGAAGGCCTCTTCTATTCCTTCCTTGCCGGATAGGGTAGACTTATCTACAGGTGGAGTGAAACCTACTACGTCGGGTGTGGGGAGTAATATTCAACCTTCCTTATCGGGGGAAGTGATAGCTAGGGGCAAAGGAGGACTGTTAAGTGTTTATGATAGGGATAGGGGCTACAACTTTCTTTTTACTTCCAGTGACATGGAGGATCTCAGAGGGGTAATTCATCTTACCAGTGATCCTTAAGGGGAGTTAGACAACTTTCCAGGCTATAGGGAACTTGAGTTAGGAGATTCTTCCCTTAGTGTTGTGCTGGATTCACTAGTACCAAACTACCAAGAAACTCGGTCTCCCGCACCTTTACCAATCTATCAAGGGAGGTCATTTTTTGAAAGAAAATAGATTGTTGGAGAAGCTAGCTCGATAGAGCTGTGTGGAGAGGGTTCAGGGAAGGAATACGCCTAGTCGAGGGGTTTGGGGATTGAATTCTCTTCGATAAAAACCAGGAGTGCTATAAAAAAAAAGCGCAGGTTGAGACATCCTTACCTTCGGTGATTACTTTAAATTCCACTGACTTTGGGGTGCTTAGAGGCATGAAATCTCGGGCTAGGGAAAAAACATGATTCTTCTCTCTCTAAATATTAGAGGGGTGGGGGGCACCCTGAAATATGCCTCTGTGCGTAGACTGTTAGATAGGACTTACTCGGACATCATTTTCTTGCAAGAAAATATGGTTTAGGAGCAGACGACAAGATCCTTTATGAATACTTTTTGACTAGCATGGTTATCATGTGTTGTCAGTTCGGTTGGAAAGTCAGGAGGTCTTTTGGTGACTTGGGATCCAAATAAGTTAGACATTGTTCCTTACATATCATGAGGTGGTATTTTTTTTTGCAGGCATTTGTATTGAAAGAAAAAGGGAGATTATTCTTTTAAATGTTTATGGACTCTGCTCGGACAGAAGAGGTTTTTGGAACAAAGTGGCAAAAAGTGGCATGTTATCACATAAAAACTTGATTATAGAAGGTGACTTAACATTTACAATAAATACGAGTGAGGTCTAGGGAGACTCGGCTCAAGATGGTCCATTGGATTATTATTTTAAAGACTTATTACAAAAACACAGACTAGTAGATATACAGTCGGACAAGATTTTTCCCAAATTGGTGCAATGGGATATCGGGAAATGAAGTTATATCAAAGAGATTGGATCGGGCCATTTTGTCTGAAGACCTATTAGACAATGTGGGCTTTTACAGGTCTTGGGTGGCCTACCCATACATTTTGAATCATGCACCAGTGTTACTGTAGCTCGAGATTACTCCTCTATTTAAGGCATTTCCCTTTCAATTCAACTCTCAATGACTAAGAGAAGAAGAGTTTGCCAAAATTGTTCATGTAGTAAAATTAGAAATTTTTACAAGAGGAAGGGATTCAGAGACGTTTAGTGTGTAAATTAAAAGAATTAAAGAATCAAACTAAATAGTGGGTAAAACAGAATGGGCGTCGAAAACTGTTCATCTTTGAGAAGCTAGAGGAAGACATCGAAGCTTCTCTTCAGAGGATCTCAGGGGGTGAGCAGAATTTGGCAGAGGAAAGTCACCTAAAACAACTAGAGGAAGAGAGAGATAATTTCTCACTGGAAGAAGAGGAACTATGGAGACAACAAAGTAGAGTGATTTGGATGAAAAGTGGCGACCAAAACACAAAACACTTTCATCAATTTGCCAATTATAGAAGGAATCGTAAACATATTTGGGAGATTTTAGATGAACATGGGTTGGTACATGCTGGTCAGAAGGAACTAAAAATTGAGGCTACTAGATATTTCAAAACAAAAATTGAGGCGCAGGATCACTCCTCTATAAACGAACAGGTCTTAACAACTGTCCTTTTCCCCCGAATGGTAAATGAGGAGGACACCAGACTTCTGGAAAGACCATGCACAATGGACGAATTAAAGGAGGTGCTAAAAAAATTTTAAAAAGAAAAAAGTATGGGACCTGATGGTTGGAATGTGGAGTTCTTTATTTAATTTTTTGACCTGGTAAGGGGTGATTTGTTGGAGATGGTCGAGGAGTCCAGGATCAGAGGAGAAGTGGTTGGGGGAATAAATTCACTTTCCTGGACCTTATACCAAAAGTAAATAAGTCAACATCCTTTGAAGACATTAGACCAATTTATTTATGTAACTTGTGCTATAAGAAAATTTCAAAGATTATTGCCAATAAGATCAAACATATTCTCTCTCGATCTTTGTCTGAAGAGAAACTAGGATTTCTAAGAGGAAGACAGATACAAGATGCCATGGGAATGGCACAGGAATTCCTGCATAGCATAAAGTTGAAAAAATTGAAGGCGATAGTTCTAAAACTCGATCTGAAGAAAGCTTATGATTGTATAATCTGGGACAATTTAATACTGATTTTAATCCAAACGGGGTTTGGTATCCAGATTACAAATTAGATTATGAGTTGTGTCATTACTTCAACTTTTGTTGCTTTGCTAAATGGGGAGACTACTTCGTTCTTCAGAAGTGGAAGAGGATTGCGACACGGGTTTCCATTATCCCCTCTGCTTTTTATTTTGGTAATGGAGGACCTTAGTCTGCTCCTTAAGAAAGGACAGTGAGAAGGAAAGTTAATGGGAGTGAAGGTATCCAAAGTAGTCAAAATCCCCCATCTCCTTTTTGTGGACGACGCCTTAATCATGACTAGAGATTCTCTCAAGGAATGGCAGGAGATAGACATCATCATAAAAAGTATTTTGTAAAGTGTTGGGTTTACAAGTTAACGTGTCAAAGTTCACTTTACTGTATGCTGGTTTAAATGAGGAGGAAATAAAAAACTTCAAGGAAATGCTCCCTTATAATTCTGTTGACCTCTGAGTAGGATTAAAATATCTCAGATATTATCTCAAGATAGGAATGTACAAAGTGGAAGATTGGAGATGGTTACATGCTAAAATGGAAAAAAAAAAAAAAAATGGACTTTGGTGCAACAGATGGTTGTCCCTGGGTGGTCGTTTCATATTATTAAAATCGATTCTAGAAAGTCAACCAGTTTACTAGATGTCATTGGCGGTTATCCCTGTCTCAGTCCTCAACAATATCAGGAAAACAATGTTCAGTTTCCTTTGGAAGGGATGTAGTGAAAAATATCATTACCATCTTTGTAGATGGGAGGTTTTAGCAAAACCAAAGAACCTTGGCAGGTGGGGAATTTGAAACATTTATTATTTCAACAAAGTTATAGTGGTAAACACGTTATGGCGAGTGTTAAGAAAGGACGACATCTGGCATAGAGTTTCAACAAAGTTATAGTGGTAAACACTTTATGGCGAGTGTTAAGAAAGGACGACATCTGACATAGAGTTATAAAAGATAAGTATCTTCCCTATGTTTCTGTAACAAATTGGCTCAGATCGGTGACTTTTCAGCAATTTTCTGCCTCCCACACTTGGAAAAATCTCATAAAATATGTTCACATCCTTACAAATTGGCTGAGTTGGAGCTCGGGATCAGGGCATTTTGTTCAACTTGGTAGAGATAGAATTATGGGTTTGGGGAACTTATCTTATCTGTCACAAAATCTCTTGTCCATTTTAAAACAGAAAAACATTACCCTACTCTATCAGGCCAGGGGATTAAATCGTCCGGGTTCTATTTCCTCTCAGTGGAAAGAGAGCGTTGAATTGGGGCTAACGGAAGAAGTGGTATAGGAATGGGATTTGTTTCGCAAAGCTCTTATTGGCTCAAGGGTCTATCTACAGGACAGAGCATATGAGCTAAAATGGATTGGGGAGGATAAATCAAGACTTCTATTTGTCAAAAATATTTATGATGCCTTAATGACAATAATCTGAATGCAACCAATTAGTGGGTGGAGGCTTTCGTTATGGAAATGGGATATATCCTTAAAGATAAAAAAAATTATCTAGCTAGCAGTGGAAAATAAAATTTTAACTTGGGATAATTTACAATTAAAAGGCTGGGAAGGACCTAGATGTTGTCACATGTGAAAAAAAGAATCAGAGACTGTAAATCATCTATTAATCCATTGCATTTTTACAAAGAAGGTGTGGACAAGAATCCTTACTAGGCTAAAGTTAAAAAAAGAATGGGAAGGAAACATATTAACATAATGCTAAAAAAATTGGTTAGAGAAGAAGATTGTCCCCGCTACTCTACCCGCACTTATTTGTTGGAATGTTTGGTTGGAGAGAAATAAAGTAATTTTTTAGTGGGGGTCTCCTTCCATCTATTATGTAGTCACAAATTCTCTTGGAGCTTTAAAAAGGATCACAATTTATCAATAGTTTCCTCCATTATGCTCTTGTATACCAACACAACAAGTAGGGACCACAGTGGGATCGTTTGATGGAGTAGCACAATCTAGTGGCCAACAGTGTAGTTTTGGGGGGGTGATAAAAACTTCAAATTTTACTGTTTTTTGATGGACCTTCAATTGTGGAGAAGGTACAAACACAAGGGTAGAATTACTGGAAGTATGGGCAACTTTGACCTTGGAAACTCGGTTGGATATTAGAGACATCCAAGTATTGGTAGATTCTAAAACAATAATTGATCGGTTAAATGATAAAGGAATTCTACAGGTCTATGCATTAGACTGTTGGAAGGATAGAATCAAGGACCTTATCAAAAACTTCAGAGAAATCAGTTTTACTCATATCTACAAAGAATACAATAGGGAGGTAGACTTTCTATCAAAAAAGGCTATTTAGAAACAAGAAGGAAAAATGTCATATTGCACTTGGGTAGATGGAAAATAAGGTCCCACGGTGTTCATTAACTTATATTATCATAGCCATAACATTCTATTGTTTTTTGGTTTAGTATGAGGTTGTGACTAGTATATTACTCTCTCATGAGAGTTGAGGGACTACATTGCAGCCTACGTGTTGTTAATTTTGTTTTTCTTGGTATCTTCATGGTAATCCGGGGCATAGGAAAATCATTTTGATGCCTTGTGTTCAACCCAGTTTTGGCTATGTCAAGCTATATATGCTTTATTTTTTGAACAAATTATATATCAATATAATTGAGAAATTTTTTATTGGAAAAAAAGAGTAATATTCGAGATTCATTGGTGTTGAAATTGTTATTGATTTTTTTTATAAGGTGTGTATTTTATATTTGAGTAAATTCATATAAAAAAATGATTATCTTTAAAAAAATCAACTATTTATTAATTTTCCTAAAGTTTTAATGGTTAGTAAATTTCCATATGATGGGTGGGTTGAATGTGAAATTTCAAGCTTGCTTTCTAGCTATAATGTAAATTTTTTAATTCACATGTCATTTATGAAGGACAACAAATATTATAAAATTAAAAAAAAAAGGTTCACATTTTCAAAAACCCATCAATGCCCCCTGAGTGGTTGGAACAAATCTGTAATCATGTCATCTTCTTGTTTTGAAGCATCTGAATTAGTAGCAATCTCATATGGTTGTTCTAAGGGAAACAATTGAAAATGATTTTCAATGTCATAAATGAGGTCTCCATCAAGGCCAAAACAAATCACATCCCGTTTACGTATCCCAACATGTATAAACTCATCAATATCATTAATCACATCATCACTCTCATTATAACATGAAGGTTCTAATGCATCCAAGGGTTCCTCTAGCACATCTTCACTTTCCCATTCATGAAATTCATCAACATCGAAAACTTGGAAAGGAGTGTAACTTACTGCGTTCTTTTATTTTTGTGCAGGAGGAATGGAGGCTTGGATGACTTCATCAACTGGAGGAGCAGATACCAACGTTTTGTCTTCATGAGGAGCATCTTCGTGGATTAGGTCTTTAAAAAGGTGTGTTCCATCAAAGTGTTCTTCTTCAGCATATTCACAAGGAAACTCATGTCCTTCTTGGTATTCCTCCTCGTGACTCACCTCTTCGGGATCTCGTTCTTTAATCAAGTCATTGTTGTCTTCAATAGAATCATGAGGAAATTATTGCTCCTCTTCATGGGGTTGTAACCCTCTTCATAAGATTCTTCATTAGGTTCTTTCCTTGGAGATGTGTAATCTTCTTCATCCAAGGAATGCTCAAGATATGGAGGTTCTTTGTTAATAAACTCTTCACTTTCGATAGATTCTTCCTCTTGGGCATGGTGCGCTTCTCTAAGGTATCTTATAAGAAGGTTTGAGAAAAAACATTCCCTTTTAAAGCTTTCAGAAATATCTTGAAGAATGTCTTCATATGTTTGGAATTGTGGTTTCAAAAACTCAATAAACCTCCTAATGAGATCTGTGAAAGAGGCTATACCCTTTGGTTTTCAACAACTCTTGATCTAGGCTTGTATTTCAAATGGAAAGGAAACTATAAACAATTTTACTGGTATATCCTCATCTCATACTTTTATATCATGTATATACTTCAATAAATCTACAATGTGAGTAATGGGAAAGCCTCTGAATTTTGCAAAGTTCTCGGACAATCTTTTGTCAAAGTCATTTGGGTATGATCCCCAAAAACTTTCAAAAACAATAGAAGGGTACATTTGATCCCAGGGTGCCATGATTCCATCACTTGAGAATACGCAATATCACAATGTTGAGAGTAGGATGACACCTGGAAACATATCAGTGGATTATTCATATGATCCCCCTTGGATCATCAAATGAAGGTGAGGAAACTACCCTCGGTGGATTCGCTAGGTAAACTGGTAAGAAAATATCTTCGAGAGAAGTTTACCAAAGACGTGTCATTGAGGATAATGACTCAATCCTCCCTAGAAACAACGATGTAATGTTATCGTGGGATTTGTACTTGTGTCAAGCCCCACCACAAGACCCCAAATCTTGCGTAAATATGGAAGATCCTACCATTGTCACCTTAGTAAGAACTTCCCTCATTTTAGTGATGGAATAGATCCACCACAAGGGAGGCTTCCTTGGTGACCTCAAGGGATCAAAGTAGAAAGTATAGTAGCCAAGCCTACTGCCCCCTCTCTTGATCACCAGAATATTGGTCTAGGTCAAGGTAGTAGAAGAGGTCATTTGAGTACCTGCCCGGAACAAGAACACTTTACAACATATATATGATTATTTCCAAGTCCAAACATGCAATTAATACCTCTTTAATACACTAGACAAGATAAGTTGCAATGGTTGTTATAACTTTGTAACAGTAAACAATGATATGAAAACAGTAAATTATTTATAACAATAGCAACAATTGGTGCTCAAATATGCAACAATTGACCATGAAAACTTAGCATGCATCTAGTAGAATATTATCCAATTGTTCAAGGCAATTTTCGAATAAGTTGGGACACCTTTACAAGAGTGTATGCAACAAATTAGAGTGTTTTCATATGGTTGTAGCAAACCTTTTACAACAACATCAAATAATTTAATGGTTTTTCCAATGTTAGTGTTAGTGTAGTTAGTAGAGAGTTGAGAGAGTTGAAAGAGTGAGTTTGTTAATCAATTCACAAACAAAGCTACTTCTTAGATCAATGCCTTTATTGGGTTATGGACTCTTATAACAACAAATGCAGCTAAGCTTGAAGATTTATCTAATTGCAACCAAGAAGTAGGATTCAATTAGGTCAAAGATAAAAAGTCTAGGGTTAAAATTCCAAAGTGATAGCAATTTAGGGATTTAGGGTTCTAACCCTGGCGAGGACACTTTAAGAAATTTTGGACAAAAACCACCTTGTGAGAGGAAGAATCACTTATGTTCCTCTCTTAGGGTTTCACCAAGAAAGACGTCTAGCACAAAATAGCAAATTTACCATGAAATGGTAATAGCATAAAATAAATTATAGAAAATTCACTAGCTTCATCCAAGAAACCAAGAGATAAAACCCTAATTGCAGAAATTCCCTTCCAAAATCAGCAAAAACCATCCACAAGTGACCTTCCAAGCATAGCTCCTAAGAGAAGAAGAGATAGTAACCCTTAGAGGGTGAAAATTTCAGAAGTACTCTCACAAGTGTTGAGAAGTCATGATGATAAAATGAAATGTGAGGGTAGCCTTCGTATACAAGGCTACCCTAATAGATTTGTCCACATAATTTTCCAACTAAAAAATAGAAATGGGGCCAACCCCTTAATTTGCCTTTAACATAATGCCAAAATACAAAAATACATTATAAAACCTTAAAAAGGGTGACGTTATGCTCCATAAAGGTGGTATCAAGCTAGGAGAGGGTGATGGCATGCCTCCAAAGGAAAATGTTGGGCCTCCAAAGGCCAAGTGGCATCCTTTGATGGAGAAAGAGTGTGAAGTGAGGTGTCTCGTCACTCCAAGCCATGTGAATCATCTCTAGAACCAAACCATCCACCAAAACCCTAGCCAAGAAGATGATGTCAAGGGCTAGGGGTGACGTCAAGGGCCTCCAAAGGCCATGTCCAAGGATAAGAGGGTTGAACTCATGTCTCCAAGTGTTGTAAAAACACCTGCTACTGCAATGTCCTATATCCTCTTTGCATAAAGTCATGGGGTTCTCTTCCCATCTTGTGGGCTTCCAGCCCATATTTGTGGCATAATAAACAAAACTGCTCAAACCAAGTCCATATGCCCATCGTCCAAGGTTCTGAGAATGTGAGAGCCACTGCATGAGGGTGGTGAGTCGTTGGGTGACCCACTGCTCTCCATCACACATGCCAAATTCATACAATAAAGGCACAATGTCTTGGGTACAAGACCAGGATGTCCCTCAAGAACCATGTCAGGGCCATCCAAAATAATCCAAAGTGTAAAACATGGTTAGACAAATTTCATAAGAAAAAATAGTCCTTAAAACATACAAATTAAGATGCAACTTAAGATATAATCCATGTAAGATAATTCACCTCAGTATCCCCTTTAAGCATCACACCAGCCTAAGACCCCATGTGAGTTACCAAGTTTAAGTATGGGAGGGTCTTCATCCAACCCTATTAGGTGGGCCACCTAGACAAGAAATAAAATAACCCAGGTAGAGGGATAGGTCCTCAAAACGATAACTCTAGCCCTTAAAACCCATATTTTTGCATAAAAAACATGAAAAACAACCCCCAAATCAAAAAGTGGTGCTACCGGTAGCACCATTTTTTGTAACCGGGTTAAAATTACAACTTTTTTCAGGCATGGGCTTAAAGAATCAAATGGCTTCTCAAACAAACTTTAAAATCAACCCCCAAATCAAAAAGTGGTGCTACCTGTAGCACCGTTTTTTGTAACCGAGTTAAAATTACAATTTTTTTCAAGCATGGGCTTAAAGGATAAAATGGTTCTTCAAAAAAACTCTAAAATCAACCCCCAAATCAAAACGTGGTGCTATTGATAACACCAATTTTTTTGACAGGGTCAAAATTACAAATTTTTTCAAGCATGACTTTAAAACATAAAATAGTTGCTTAGAAAAACCTTAAAATCAACACCTAAATAAAAACATGACACTACCTAAAGCAAAATGTTTTTTCTAAACATTAAAATTACAGCTAATTACGACCTAATACAAAAGTGGCCTTGACAACAAATCCCTACACAAATTAAAAACTTAAAATTGGATCCTAAATGGTCACTTGAAAAAAAATTTACTAATTTTTTTTTTCTTTTCTTAAATTTACATTAAAAAATAAATAAAGAAAAAAAAGAAAATCTTCACAAATATATATATTTTTAATGAAGACAAAAATACATTTTAAAAAATATATTCAAAATCCAAATTTAAAAAAAACAACAAAAATTAACAAAATGGTGAAAACCAAAGAAAAACCAAAAAGAAATGAAAAAAAATTAAAATTTGGTTGGAAAACAATAATTTAAGACAAAAATAAGTTTTTTTTATTAAAGAAAAAAAAAACCAAAGTTCAATAAATATTAAAAAAAAACATTTAAAATACAACATATTTGACTAAACTAAATCAAAACACCTTAAAAAATAATTTGTTTTCATAAATATATATAAAAAAACTAATTTATGTATGTTTTGTATATACACTATATATTTTGTATATACAAAACAGATATATATATATATATATATATATATATATATATGTGTGTGTGTGTGTGTGTGTATGTGTGTGTGTGTGTGTTTTGTATATATGTGTTAATGGGACCTGGGCCAGTCCCATGGGGGGCTGGTCCAGGTCTCGTGGGTCCTATTCGCTCATGCCAGATTTGGTTTTTTAAATCGTAAACAAATTGGAAGTATGTGAAAAGTGTGTAAGTCTGAAGCGTTGATTCTATATGAGGAACAGTTTTCAGAACATGGTGTATTTGTATACGGTGGACTTGGAAAACTTCCACTGGTGCCCCGAGCTTCTTGATTCAATATGTATTTGTATCAACGTCATGACAAAATTTTCTAAGGGCCCGCTAACTCAAAGCGTGGTGAGACACACAAGTTCTGATGCTCTAGTCCAAGTCCATAGAAAGAGCCACCAAGTTCTGTCGCTCCAATCCGAAGAAAACCATTCAAATGCTCGGCAGAAATGCATTCCCATTAGGGTTAACGATAAAATTGTGACGCCCATCGATAAAATTGTTAGACATTATTGTTGCTTCTATTAAATTTTTTTTTACGATTAAAAATGAGTCTGAAATGAAAGGGCATATTGTTGCTTCTATTAATTTTTTTATGATTAAAAATGAGTCCGAAATAAAAGGGCGTTGAATACATGTTATATTTTTTTGATTAAAAATGAGTTTGAAATGAAAGGGCATATTGTTGCTTCTATTATTATTTTTGTATGATTAAAAATGAGTCTGAAATGAAAGGGTGTTTAATACATGTTATAGTGCCATCCTAATTATTGGGAAAGTGATATAATGACCGAAATAAGAAACGCACATTTTTTTCACTCACACATTGTTGCTAAAGTGATATAGCTAATATGGAAAAATATACTAGACTCCATCATTTGATAAGTGATAATGTTTTATGGGATGGGCGATAATTTGAGACCACCCATGTCAATCATCAAAGGATATTATTGGTATATTCGATGGAGTAAATATGAATTACTATAACATTTTTTAATATTCACTAACATTTTTTAATATTCACTCCAGAGAAGTTGGTATATAAATAATGCAATAAAACAATAAAATTTGTGTATATATTATATACAAAAGATAAATTATATATGTTTTTATATAAATTTGTTTTTTTATATATATTTATGAATTTGTTTTCATTTAAATTTGATTTTTTAAGATTTTTTATATAAATTTTGAATTTTTTTTATTGTAATTTTAATGTTTTTTAATTATTTTTGTTAATTGTTTTTTAAATTTTGTATTGAAAATTCAATTTTAGGTTTTTTTAATATATTTTTAAATTTTTTTAGGTTTTTTCCATCTTTTTAATGTTTTTTTTGGTTATATATATATTTTAACCTTTTTCAAAACAAAAAAAATCATTTTCTCTTACTTTACATATTTTTAATTTTATGGGATTTTTTTCTTCTTCAGTTTTTAAAAATTTTCTTCAATGATTTTTTTTAATATAAATTTGTTTTTAAATGTTTTTTTTTTAATTTCAATTTTTTTTGTTTTCTTATTTTTTTAGTTTTTAATTGATTCTAAAAAAATTGAATTATATCTTTTTGGTAAATATTTAAAAATAGTGTTATTTAATTACAAATGTTTTCTATGTATTGAATTAAAGGTAAAACAATGTGTTAAAAATGATATTTTCCAGTGTATTTAAAAAGTATGGAATCATAATTTAATTAGGAACACATAATTATATGAAAAATCTTAATTTAAAAAAAATGGTCTACAACATTTTTAACAATGGATGGAGCATGGAAATATGATTAAAAACACCATTGAATAAATAAAATAAAATAAATAGAAAAGTTTGAAAATAGATGAAAAAACATCGTTGAGAAAAAAATAATTTTTTTTTTAACAATTTGAAAATAAATGAAAATACAAGCATTTAAAAACAAAAAAGTGGAAACCTTATGTATCAGAAAATTTAAAATATTAAAAAATCACCTAAAAAGGGAGGGGGGGTGCTACCGGTAACACCATTTTTAAAAACAGGGCAAAAAATTTGACCCCCCAAAAAACGAGAACTCTGTAGAGTTCTCGTTAAGTTGGTAACTATGTTAAATTAAAAACCCACCAAGAGTAAGTGTGAAAGTGATATGGTCCAGGGCTTACTTCATGGCTTATGGTGTTAATCTATCCCTATGAGCACCTTTGTGGAGGGTTTGTTTGCTTTTAAGTTACCCCATATTCATGTGCCACCTTTTTCCAAACCCCCTTTTTCCTTTTTCTAGTCCATGCTTTCATTTATATTTGCAAATTTGTGGGTCCCCTTAATATAGGGTTTTGGGCTATAGCATTACTTTTTTGGGACCAGGGAAAGCACTAAAAGAGTAGATCTCAATTCGGACCATCTTTTGGTGGTCCTTCTTTGCTATGTTCACTTTCTTTTCTAGCATCGTTTTCTTATTCTTTTATAGAAACTACAAAACAACCTTTGGGCCTTCAACCCCTCTTCTCATGAGAGAATGGACCATAGCCAAAGTTTAGTAAAATGTGAGAGGATATAGGATGGAAATTGTTAATTATTGTCGAGAGCGGAACGTTACCCTTTGGAGGCCCCCACAATATTACCCCTTTTCCCTGGGTGGTGACAATATGGGACTAGGGCACAAAAGTTAGCCACCAAGGTGAAACAAGGCAACTCACACAATTTCCCAAACTAGTGATCCATTATCCAACTTCAACCAAATATCTTCATCCAAATTCCCAACAAATTAATTACAACACTTTGCATGAAATAAATACTAACATACCTCATGGTGACAATGGCTTACCATCTCCCATACTTTGTGTTGCTTGAATTCAATGAACATTGGTTGATCTCTGCTAGGAGGAAAATGAGAGGGGCTATTGGGTTGCCATCTATGGATATGATGATCGTCATCATCATGGTGTAGATCATGTTCTCCATTGTGGGCCTCAAGACATGATCTCCTCCAGTTGCCCCTAGACATGGGGGAGTAACAGGTGGGATTCTTAAGAAAGATATGGAGAATGTAACATAATTGTGTTTATCATCATATATATGCATTACAACATTAGGGATCATGCTTTAACATCCTCTATGGCACATGTTTTGCATAATTTTTTATATAAGGTGAACAATCAGTATCCTTAGTAAGAATAACACACTTGGTGGTGTTCATATGAATAATTTCCTTTAGCTTTGTGTTCGTATGGATCTTAGGAAGCTCCAAATCATAGACATCTTAACCTAAATT
This sequence comes from Picea engelmannii, assembly GCA_009831015.1. Taxonomy (NCBI): domain Eukaryota; kingdom Viridiplantae; phylum Streptophyta; class Pinopsida; order Pinales; family Pinaceae; genus Picea; species Picea engelmannii. The sequence continues at coordinate 207,818 of ML786308.1, read as the reverse complement.
GTAAATAATGGATTAAATCATGATAAATATACACATTCCTAAACACCTATAAATTAAGTAGGCTCTTGTCATGGTTATTATAGTGTTTTGATAGAGTTATCACCCTTCAACAAAGGCATCAAGGTCTACTAGTTTTTTATTTTTCTAAAGAGATCTATAATGAACATACAAAATGTGTTTGGGGGTTTAAAGGACAATGAATCCCATGGTTAAGCATGATTGTGGTATGCTCAAGGTATGAATCCAAGATGTAATTCTCGTGCATATCATTTCTAAGACTTTGAACTTCCTCCAAAGAAAACAAGTGTGGCTCAATTTGTATGAAATATATTAATTTTTATTGCACATATAACGTATCAAAAAGTTACAATTGAAATTATGAAGTGTATTTATCATTAGTTTCTATTGATGTTGCAATTTATTTATTTATTTATTTATTTATTCATTAATTTTTAATTATAAAAAGTTGGAAGGGCATTTTATTCAGAATGTTTTTTTATAAAGTTTGTAATTAATATACTCTTGTAAATTGAAGTACAACTACCGTCATAACTTTTCGTCGTGGAATTATGGGATGAATATATATCATTCAACTTGAAATTTGTTAGCTTTTGGGGCTACTCCAAAAGTGTTTTCATCCTTCTAGGAGAGTGTTATGTCTTCTAGCCCCTTGTTGATACTTCTTTGACATATGGATTGCTCAGTTTAGGTGGATGTTTGACCTTGGATATAGTGTTGGCATAGCACCCTTACCTAAGAGGTTGTGACCTTAATCAACATGTTGACTAACCCATTTGGTGCACACAATGGGGGAATTGGTTGCTCAATTAGGGGAGATACCTACATAGGAGGAAGAGTGATATGTGCTTGGAGGAGGGCACTAAGCCCTTAGAGCTTGGGACCATTTGATATATACCTTGGAGGTTAGACACTTGACTTGGGGACACTTAGGTTGAGGAGAATTTTTAGTAGAGGTTGGTGATGAATCCAGACACATATGTTAAGGAGGAGCATTAGATATTTATGACCACATTGTTTCCCATGAGAGTAGCATTGGGTATATGAGGAGACATGCGGCACATAGTTAGAGGAGGATCACATTGCAAGAGGACACTTAGATATGAGATCATTGTGCAAGAGGGAGCATTAGACTAATAACATGTTGGAGAGCACACATCTTGGAGGAGGGGTGTTGATCCAAAGGAGGATCATTCTTAGAGGGAATTTCACTTTCGGGGTTGTATAAACCCTAGTTTGATACACGTGCATCCTTGTATTTTAGAGTGTTCCATGTGGGGTTTCCTTATCAATTATGTGTATGGACACATGTACCTATTTTTTTTTTGCCTCCCTCATATACTTGTATATATAAGGGAGGAGAGAGTTATAGTATTAATTCATTATCATTGTGCTCTCTTTGCATTTGTCTTAGAGACATTAGGGTTCATGAGGAAACTCTAAGAGAATATAAGGGGAGAGAGACATCATGGATGTTCATAGAGATATTTCTCTTGTGTTATGCTAGGGTTTGAACTATGCATATAAACCATAGAGAAGAGCATGACGTTGGAGGTGATGGTGGTTCTTGTGGCTCTTGTTATAGCACTAGGGTTCCTACCCTAGTAGAAAGCATGGAGAGTGGAGCTAACACCTTGGATTATTTTGTAGACTTGTTGTTGTGGGATGTGAAGCTAAAGCAATACCATGGAGAGATTATCTTTATGAGTCTTGATATTGGTGTGATTCCTTGCTTGGAAGAAGATTCAGTTATTTTATCCTTGATGTTCCATGGAAACCTTGGTTCTTGTGATGATGCAAGAGTGGAAGACCTAGGGTTTGAGGATTATAACCCTGGGATGGACATGTAGATATCGAGGCTAGCACTAGAGTTGTCTTTCCATGTACTTGTGTGATGCAACATAGCTAGGGTTTTCAAACACTAAGGAAGACAACAATGGTAGTGTGGAGAGATTAAGTGATACAAGGTTGTTGTTGGAGCCAGTGAGGACTTATTAGTGTTGATGGTTGCTTGGTGGATATCTTTGGTGGTGGGTAGGGTTTCTTAGTTTTATTTAGCTAGGATTTTAGAGATCTTAAAGTATTATACCAACTTTGCGATAAAGCTATGGTATGTATTTGTACTTCATCTATGTATGTGTGTGAATTTTTTAGCTGTCCAATACTTGTGTAATTACATATTTTATTTTTAGCTTTCATTGTCTTCTTGATTAACTAATTTCCAACACTTATTCTTCACATTGATTTGACATATTTAAGGCATGAAATGTTAAGTGATTTAACGAACATCTTGAAGATAATAGAGCATATTTATTAGAAGAATCACAAAAAAAAGCGTAAATTTTATTTCATTAAGAAATAAAATTTGCATTCTGAAGAATGCATGAGAAAACATGAATTTAATCTAAACAAACCTCCCATGTCTAGGAGATATTTTTTATATAATAAATCATATAAATAAAGCAGAACTATCTCTTAACCCCATAATGCATACTATCAGTGAATGTAGAGTTGATGAAAAACATGTCAGCGTCAATAAATGGTGATTAATGTCCCTCAAAAATGTGTCCTCCGACAAAGAAGTTGAATATGTAAACTATATTGAGTTGTCTTGAATATATAGGTTCCAAGAAAGGAATTTATTGTCATCAAAATAATTGTATACCGCTATTTGTACTCCCAACAGTTGAGCCGGCCAAAAGAAATTGGTAGGAAAAAAAATATCATGGATCCAATCTGCAGGCCTTGATGATCGATCGAGAGGAAGATCAAAGGTGAGTGACAGGGCCTCTGGGGTCCAATATATATATAAATTTCTTATCGTAGTAGTCAAAATGTGAACCATCCCTTGATTTTTCTATTTGTCACTACCCAAAATCCATAAGAATACCTTCTTTAGAGAGTTTGTCTCATGCCATGATCTGCTCCCTATAAAAATGACGAATAAAGTAATTTCTATACGCGACCAGAATAATGAACACCTTTTCAAGTAGTGGTAGGAGCTTGATATTATGACAAATTTGTGATTTCCTGATCCAATTTATAATCACCATAGATTCACCAAATATTTTGAGAGTGGTTATCCCTTTTTATCCAGCAAAATTAAGTAACAATTTTAATGTCATTAGTTGAGCATGGTTTTTTTTCCATGGTCCCAATCCCATTTTTATGTTGAAATAGTGAAAGTCTGAAATATGTAGTACAACACCTCCTCCACATAATTTTCCTTCATTTTGTGAAGCCTCGTCAAAATAATCCCATGTTTGAGAATGGTCCACTGATTCTATCTCCAAAGTATGCACCGGGGGAGCATCTTTCCCTTGTGGGAAGTGAGAAAGTATGTTGAGGCTTTGTGCCACAATGTGTTTGGGGATGGAGGATCTATTATTGAAGATATTTGAGCTCCAAGCCAACCACACTCCCCAATTTATTAGGAGTGGGAGGGCTTTAATTTTGTAGTAATTTGGATCTTGCACCCACAACCTCCAAGCCTCTTCAATGTTTTTTCCTTGCCACCTACAATTCAGCCTTAGAGAAAATGAACATTTTGTCCATATTTGTTTAACAAAGGGACAATTGAGGAAGAGGTGAGGGATATATTCTTCATCAACCTTACAAAGTGAACACCATCCCAATCCTTCCAAACATCTTCTCTTCATTCTATCCCATGTTGACACCTTGTTTTTTATTAAACACAATAAGAAAAGGTGAGCTTTTAGAGGAAATTTTATTTTCCACACCCTTTTCCACCACCAAGATGGTTCTTGTTGGAGGAGATCAATATTGATGTGATGTAACTTGCTTTTAGAGTATAGACCCCATGAGGATTATGTTTCCAAACTAGTTAATCCTCCCTATCTATAATATGAATGTGCCTTACTTTGAGAGCTTTGATATAGTCAGCCCATATGTCTACAAATCCCTCTCCCAGACCCAGTTGTAATGCATATTTCCATACTTGTCCCCAAATTGTGGTTCTTTTCATATTGGCAATCTGTGCAAGGTGGAATAGCCCACGGTTGTGGAGATTGTCGATCAATGCTTGGGGAAGAAGATGACCCCTTCCATTGATCGACCAAGGATCCATTCCAATTCTGACTCTGGTACCTTTTATTACACGTTAGGCCAATCCCTCCCCCACTACTGAAAAATAATTGACAAGGGAATTCCATATTATAGTGCAGTTGGAGGTCTCCTTTATAGGCCTTCTAATCCATTATCCCACGGTCTTCTAATCCATTATCCCACGGTGTTTGGGCTAACATATTTTTGAGTGACCACTTTTTTCCAGAGGCTCTCAATGGTGATCGACCTCCATACCACTTTGGCTGCAAGATCCTTTGAGGAGATATGTATGTTTTTCAAACCCCAACAACCTAGTAACTTGGGCGCTACCAACATATCCCATTTAACCCAAGGCATTACAAAGTGGTATTTTGAACCCGCCCATAAAAATCTAAAACGAGTCCACCATATCTTCTCCAACGTTCCTTTTGGAATCCAAGATAACGAGATCCAGTACATCAAAATAGATTCCAAAACCGACTTGACTAAAACTAGTCTCCCCGCTCTGGAAATCCAACAAAAAATCCAAGACTTCAATCTCTTTTCTAATTTTGAAACTAGCCAAACTCAGTCCTCCTTCTTATAGTTGTTTGTTTTATATGGAATCCTAGGTACTTCAAACCTTCATCAAAAGGAAGACACGCATAAGGGAACAGTTCCTTATAGGTACCAATCTCCTCTTCATCCATTAAATGGGAAGATAGAGTGGATTTTTTACCATTTATATGCATTCCAGTAGCACAACCAAAAAGGTCCAATAAAGTGATTAATCTCTCTTCATCTCCCCTCATACCACAGCAAAAAATCAAAACACCATCCACAAAAAGAAGATGTGAGATCCTTAATGTATATAAAATGGAAATGCCTTGGACCTTACCTCTAAATTTTTCTTCACCAATGGCCTATTGAGACCCTCCACCACCAACAGGAAAAGTAGGGGAGATAAGGGGCATCCTTGCCTGAGGCCTCGTTTTGCTGAGAAGAAAGATGAGACTGCTCCATTTATGAGAAAAACAAAAGATATAGTCAAAATACAGCTCATGATCCAATTTATAAAAGGGATTCCAAACCCTAGGTGGGTTAGGAGCATTTGTAAGTAAAGTCGGCTAACTCTATCATAGTATTTTGAAAAATCAATATTGATTATTTCCCATTTTGTCTTACAATATTTTATACTATGCAAGGCCTCTTGTGCCACTCCTATGGCTTCATGAATTTGTTTGCCATCCAAGAAACCAAATTGTTCCTGTGAAATTGATTTGGAGAGGAAAGGTTTTATCATTATAATGATGATCTTAGACACCACCTTGTATATGTTATTGCATAAAGAGATAGGCCTAAAGTCTTCAAGGGACTGTGGGTCATCCTTTTGGACAATGAGATTAATGAAAGTGGAATTTAATGGGGAATGTATGAAGCCGTTGATATGAGACTCCTCTACAACCTTAAGAATGTCCTTCCTGATAAATTCATAAAGCCCCACAAAGAAATCCATTGACCACCTATATGATCCAGGGCTCTTGTCTTTTTGGAAACTATGGAGAACCTCTTTGAGATCCTCTTCATTAACCTCTTCCATGAGTTCCCTATTATCTTCCTCATAACAATGGAATCTATAGTGACCCTCCCATCATATTTGAATAAGTTTTTAAAATGTCGGGTGCTCAGCTGCACTAATTCATAAAAAGAGGAATATTGTTTACCAATGGAGTCCTTAAGGCTCGAAATGTTGTTTTCCATTTTCCTCCCTTTTACATAAGCCTGAAAAAAAATCGTCTTCCCATCCCCACTTTGTAGCCACAAAGCTCTACTCTTTAACCTCCATTTTTCTTCTTTTGCTTCTAGGAGCTTGCTTCTCTTCTTTTCTAGCACTAATAGAGTCTTGTTTGCTTCTAGAGTGGAAAAACCTCCACCCTCTAAGCCATATATATTTTGAAATGTGGCTTCAATGTTTATAAGCTCCTACTCATCCTTTTGTTTCTTCTTTCGTGCCCACTCGACAGTTGCATTTTTTAGATTTTTTAGGTTCCGTGCAAATTGTACCACAGCCCGAGCTTCCTGGTCAATGGGAGACCATATCTCCTTTACAAGGGTAAGTAATTCTTCCCCCTTTATCCAAGTTGAATTAAATTCGAAAGGGATGGTTGGTTTCTTTGATCTTTCTGCTACCTCCAAAAAAATTGGGTGATGATCTGACTCACCTCCTGATCCCACCCATTGTCTAAATAAAAGAGGAGACTCCACTATAATTTATGATATTAGAAAATGGTCCAATATTTTGGAAATGGGATCTTCCCCTACCCTCTTGTTTCTCCAAGTTGGGCTTAGATTTATGGGGGAAATGTCTAACATAACCAATTCTCCCAATTTATGACTGAAGTAATCCGATAGAGGATCTAAGTGTTCTCTTTGACCCCATGATTCAGTTTCTCCCATGGAGAAATTGAGATCTCCCCCTAATATGAGATCCTAATTTTTCAAGAAGGACTTGTTTAGTAGGTTATCCCATAAATGGATGTGTTCTTGTGAAGGGCCATATACAGTGAGGAATGTGAAAGCACCTACCCAAGTCCTCCACACATACTATCATACCAATTCCTAAATCAAAACCTCTAGAATTTAATAACTTGGCAGATCTGATGTGCCAACCAATGGCCAATCCCACCGAACATCCCTTTCCATCCAAACCCAGGATTTTCCATCCTTTAAATAATATCTCTAGAAGAGGCGTGATCAAGTTTGCATCACCCAAAGTCTCCTGAATCATTATGATGTCTAGTTGGGTTGACTCCACCAGCCTTTGGAGAGAAATTTTCTTCGATGGGCTCACCACACCCCTACAATTAAAAGAGAGCACCTTCATTTTGAACCCCCATCTGGGGTTTGCAATGCTCTAAGCGCCCTAGTGATGGAAATTTGACGACCGAATGTCATATCCATGGCTACCCTAGATTGTGCTTTTGAAAGGTAGGATCTTCTCCCCCTTCCCTTTCCATTAGAAAGTGGCAATGGGTTCTGTTATAGAATATTCCCCTACGGACAGGTGAAATATCCCTTGGATTTCTAGACCCCTATTGATCAAGACAGAAAAACAAACAAATGGACACTAACATTCCTTTAGATCTATTTTTTATGTCTATAGGTAGAGAAGATAGAAGAAAGAAGTGTGACTTACTACTTTTCCAACAGTTTTCCTCGTTGTTCTTTAGTATTTCTCCTTGTTGTCCAAGCTCCTATCATGATTAAGAAAATATGCAAGGAACATAACAATACCTTCTACTTATACAATATATCATAAGACAAGAGAAGATCTATCTATATAGACATACATGTATAAAAAACAATATGAAGGAAATAGGCCAAGTTATATTAATGGAGAAACATGGTGAAGTACTTACAAACCATCATAGACATTGCAACAGCTCCTCCAAGATCTCCAGTCCATTGCTTGTCTGAATGTCTCAGGATCATAATGATGATTCTTTTGGTGGATTCCTCTCACGATATCAAAAGTTTCACACTCTGAAATTCTTTCTCCCATTTTCACCTTTGAGTGGCCTCATTATATAGGATTTGGGAGGCTTAACCACCATGAAGGATTCTAGGAAATGGTTGAGGATTTCGATCCTTAGGTTAGAATTTGGTTTCTTGAGGTTTCCTAGGATAGAGCCAAGTAGTTTTGCTCGAATTCTTGACCTGAACAAATTTGATTCTCCTCAGATTTCTTCCCTTAGAAAAAGGTGGGATGGTTACAACTCCCTTTGACCACATCAACGCTCCCCTAGTATGGAGCACAGAGTGTTGTCAACACTCCCTCATAGTTCAGAAAGGAGAATTGATCAAGGATCAACACTCCCTATACATGGGCAGCGGGGCGTTGACCTTAAAAAAATGGGTCAAAACTCAAGGTAAAAAGCAGTTTTTCGACCATCAAATGATGGGTTTCTTCCTCCAAAATGACTTAGGGATTATGACAAATGTTTTTCAATGGTGTCAATGGTGGTGAAACTTAGAAAAATGAATGTGATACTTAGTAAGTTGCATACGACACTTTACAAAGTGCATGCGACACTTAATAAGGTGCATACGACACTTTACGACACTTGCAACACTTAGGTGTAAATATATGTGACACTTAAGTGTGACATTTTGGTGTGTAAAAGGTTCGAGCCCAGACCATCCAACTTGTGAATTACTTCCCTAAGAGCCGAAATATTCATGTTCCTTAACTGGTAAATCACAATATCTTCCTCTAAATATTTTTGATGATTCATGGCTCAAACTAGCTGAGGGAGAGGGACCCAGGACCGAGACAGGGGCCAAAGAAATATTTGTAAGGGGGGGCTCAGTAGGAGTGTATGGAAATCCAGTGGGGGACTCCAAGGAGAAAGGGATATTCTTCAAAGTTACTGCCTAGTTCTTACCTAAAAAAGATAAATACTGAAACAAAAAATTGAAAGAGGGAAGGGAACGTGGCGGCATACCCATATGTGAAGCAAATCCCTGCTAGAGCATTCTTGTTGTGGATATGGATTGTTCTAGAATACCCCAACCTGGGTTTAGTTTTAGTTCCAAGATCTAATATATATAAGAATCTCACTGCATCAATTGAAGACCGAATTCGAAAAGGCCTTCATATGTTCCTAGTAAGACTGATATAGAGATTGAAACTGTCGATTGGAATTCTACAAGGGTTGGTTGGTGGGGTTAGTCCGGTGAAGCGGATCTAGTCGGTTCGTCAATGAAAGCAAGCAGAGCTTACTCTAGGGGAAATTAATTTTTATGGCTTGAACTTGAACTCTTAGGTAGAGAGGCTTTCATTATCTACCATAGGCAAGTGACTTAGACTTAAGCTAAGGAACGAAGGCCATGGGATCCCCCCCCCTGGCAAGTCTGAAATATCCCATATTCTATTTTATAAAAGAGAAAATCAATGAGATAATTTTTCCCTTATCTATCAAAAAATACCCTCCTATTATATCTGAAATTAAGTAACTTGTATCACGGCATACCATCTTCTTCTTCTTCCCGTGTTTGGCAGCAGCAGGAAAGCAGGCCTTCTACCTGAGTTCACTGGATCAAGGGCCTTTTTATCTGCCTAAAGAAAAGGTTTGGCTCATGAATGGAAGAAAAGATTGCCTGGATAAACAATAGATTCTCCACCCAACACCTTAAATAACCAATGAGAAATCATTAAAGTAGCTAATAGAAAGTGCAGTGAGCTAGTAAGTAAGTGCCATAATCAATTGGCACTTCGCTCTAGATGGAGAGCACATGTGTTTCGACCTCGGGACCAAACATAACTAACCACAATTATTATATACAAAAGTGACTCGGGCCAGTTCCCTCACTCGAGTTATAGGATCCAACTACCACCCCTTATTCACTGGGAAATGTCGGGGGCCAGAGATAGTGTTGTTGAGCCCTAGATCTATTACCGCAATCGGCAGAGGCTATTGAAAAAGGATCTCTTGATCTCTCGATTAAGCGATTAGACCGACAGCAGGTTGGGTAAAGAAGTCAAAAGTTTTATTCATTTGCTGGGAGAAGGATATTTATGCACTAGACCCAAAAGGCTTTCCCTAGCCATAAAGGTATGATTATAAGGTGTTAACCCGTCACATGAACTATAAAGAGAATGATGGGAGTGTGTGAGCAGCCAGGGAGGAAGCCTAATTTAGACCAACAAGTAGTACCACACCGCACAAGTAAGAGTTAGCTTCTATTGGCTTCAAATAATAATAGTAGGGGTTGGATGAGGGTCAATCGCTTTGAATGAACCATTTGGGAGGAAGAGAATGGGGTGACCCCCTATTGATGTGGGTGGTTAAATGAAAATCTAGTGTAAGGAGTACGCCAAGTCTTGCAATGTATGCCAATGGATGGGATGACCTTCCATTTTTATTGTTTTTCCCACCTAACTCTGTGCTGCACGCAGATTATCTATATCCTGAAAGGTGTGGTATCCAAATCCACACTCACGCCCAAAGAATCTATATAAGGTTTCCTATTGACACTAAGTCAGCTTACTCAATTTATAATGCATGCATCTATCTCTATTATCTGTCTGTTATATTCTCACTGCTCGGCTCAGGGAAAACACAGATGGATCCATTTTCTTAGATTGAATTCCCTCATCATGCCTCATTTAGGCCGCCTCCCCACTCGATATGCTCGTTATGTATTTGCTAAAATTGAATCATTTGTCAATTCTTGGATCTCGATATCTACTACAAAATGCCATTAGCTCGAAACTAAGTCTGAGCATGAGGGAGATGCCATGTCCAAAAAATGGTGATCTTTTATGGATATCATATTCCGCTCCTCACCTTCTCCTGATCCTTCCCTACCTTGTTTCGATGAGGGGGCTATCGAGGCCTCCTCGAGCTGAATAAGGCCTCTCTTTTTATGTGAAGACTTTAAAAGGTATTTCACCTTATTCAACAAGGGGAGGTTGCAGTGAATGGCCTTATGTCCATGCTTGTGGCACCTGAATGGGATGCCTTCGTAATCCAATTTTTGCATAAAGGATCTTTCTCCCCATGTCAATTCTATTTCCTCTGCCAAACCCTTTCTGATGTTTAGAGAGACTAAGATGTGAGGCATCGAAATTTTTCCAATTAATATGAAAGACATGTATGCATCCATATATGTGCCTAGGGAATTCCCCGAACACTCGAACCCCTTCACAGTCCATAGTTCAACAGGAAATCCAGGAAATCGAACCCAAATAGAAAGATCATCAATTATTTCGCGGCTAGCATAAAAAAACGAAGTTCATCTCTTTATAAGCATCGACATCGAGTCTATAAACCAAGGGGATTTTAACACCTTGTTTATATTTGTTGTGCTCTAGAACCTTAGCATAAACCAACCTTTTTGTAAAGAATGAACTGAGGGCATTGGTCCAACAAGCTTGACCAAGACATTTTTACCCATTACTTTAGGGTATTGACTTCAAGATGGTGCCCATTTGCATGGCCCACAATCATCGTCTACACCATCTTCGATACCTATGGTAGCATAATGTCTTCCCAAGAGCCAACTTTTTTGGTTGCGAGACCAGTTTTATGCTTGTCTCATTTTTCTGTTTTTTAGATGCATGCTTTTACCCTTCCCCTGGACCACCTTTGAACGGCTGTCATGGACGACCCTCTTGGTACTCAACATGATACCCATGCCCTGAATCCTCCATGATAGTAGCCTAAGCTACCGACAAATGAGAAGAAACAATAAAGTTTGTCAGATTGAAAGACAAAGACTTACCCAATTTGATCCCAGATGGAAGTCGAACCTAGACAAGCTAGGTAGCAGTTGAATGCGGAATCCATCATAGTTGAGAATAATCCGAACCAAATCCATTGTCTCCAATCAAACCCGAAACCCTAGTAAAATTTGAGAAAGGAGGGTTGTGTGGAAATAGACCCTCAAAAGAAGCCTCGGGTAGAAACCCCTCTTCTAACTTCCACTCATAGGATCGCACCTTAGAATGCAACAACTCTGAAAGATTCCCAATAGAGGAAAGAAAAAAACTTCCAAAGGGTGCAGCCTCGGAACCTAGAGCAAGACCCATGCCAAGGAAAGGTTGATCCTGACAAATATAGGAAGCCCCATTGACAGGCCCACAAACCTGGACGCTAGGTTCGGGAAGGGTAACAGAAAACTTAGCTTCCTCCATTCTGATAACTAAAGACAAAAGACCAGGGTCAGCCGCGGAAAAAGGTCCACCTAGCACTGACCAAATCGGTTGTTCATCCAAGATATCCCTGGAATAGTCCAATATTTCCTCCTCCCTTTCCATCTCATCTAAAGAGAGAGACTCCAACCCTTCGGGATCGAAAAAAAAGAAAAAAATAAACTAGCAACACTGCGAGAAGAGGGAAGCTCGTTGGTCGTATGCAGAGATACACCGGTGCGACCTGATGATAGGGATTTTGCAGTGACCCCCAATAGAGCATATTTATTGGTGTAAATATGTTGTAATTAAATTAATTTCAAATCTAGTATATGCTTGGAAAAGTGTGCTCTAAGCATTGAAACGTGTTGGAATATGTGAATATTTTGAGGTACTTTAGGCAGTTAAAACAATTATGTTTTAGGAACTATTTAAAGGTTGCCTTCCATGTTGATTTACTGCTCATTTAATGTTTTTATTTGAAAGGTTAACTTAACCAATGTTTGTTGTCCACTGTTACTTCTTTCAACATACATTAAAACAAGAAATATGCCTCTGATCTTTACCACTTAAATGTTGATAATAAAACATGCAGAACACATATTTTTACATAATCATTTTTGGTCAACATGACCCTGGAAAAACCCCCAAGGGGAAAACCAGTGAAGAGGAAATTTACTATGGAGATTTTAAAAGAAAAAATACAGCAGAGATTACAAGCCAACTCATCTCAAGTTAGCAGCCTCTTCTTCCCAGGAATTTGTGCCAGTAAGTTACCTAGAAATTTGCGCCCTCTGCCTCATCTTTCAATGTTGTATTTCCTGCATATGTTTTTTTATGGTGCCTTGGAATATGTGTCCTTATGTAGTTGTAAATGCACCCTCCTAGTGCACCCTCTTCCTCACTTCTCCACAAAATCGCCTTCTACTCTTCTCTTCACTCCCTCATGCAAAGTGAACAATGTGCCCTTACTCTTCCTCACTTTTTCTTTTGTCTTTCTCATTAGCTAGACCTAGGAATCAAAGGCCAAGATTAGATCTTAGCTTTCTGAGATCAAGGGTGGAGATTAAATCTCCCCTTCACTTAAGTTCTCTAAGTCACTTTAGCATTTAATGAGTTCATAAAGTCACTTTGAATTTATAACATAAAGTTAAGTAAGGGAGGGGTACTTTCCCCCCTTTAGTGTTAGGCACATAAATAACACTAGGGGACCATTTCCCAAGGTACCAAAACTTAACAATATGTTTGGTATATTTTCTCTTAAGTTGCCTAGTGTGTTGGGTTGAAGTGAAGTAAAATAATCTCCACTATTTTATGTTGTAAATTAATATTTCAGATCATCCCTAAGGCTAAATTTCACAGGGATTAGATCCAAGAAACCTCTGATGTGAGGTGAAATTTATGAATTTGAAACATAAGTCAAAATGCAAAAATTTCAACAAAATTAATATTATCCCTTCAAATTTGATCATTGATTACATGTACGAGCTTGCAATGGTTGCCCCATAATATGTTTTTTCTTCTTTAATTTTCTAGTGGGGTCAATCTCTTCTTTGCTAGAGTGGGTCAATTGTCTTTATGGGATTCATATTTTCTCACATTCAATGCCACAACTATTTGATGTGGCAAGCACTAAGCATTATGCATACTCTCTTTTTCTTCTTAAAAGTAAACTTTGATATTGTCAAACACAGTACAATGACCTATGCATATGTCATAATCACCACACTAGATGCATGCCAGCCCTGCATCATTCCTTCCATCATCACCACCACCATAGGGATATCCCTTGGGCACTAAGACTAATCATTTCTAAATTAAGACTAATATTGTCCAACCTACCTCGAAATAACATAGCTATAGGGTCACTACCAAGGTCGTAACTTTCTTCAAGACCCTGCATCATTCCCACCATCACTGCAAGGATAGCCACTGGGAATTGTGCATTGTGACTAATCCTTGTTTACCTACCTAGGAATAATCCCCATTGTCACCACCATCGTGGGGATAGTCAGTACACACTAAGATTAATCCTTTCCAATCCACCTAGGAATAACATATCTATAGGGTCACTATTGGGGCCATACCTTTCTTCAAGACCTTGTGTAATTCCTTCTACCATCACTACCACTATTGGGATAGCCACTGGGCACCAGGTGTTGGGACTAATCCTTTCAAACCTACCTTGCACTAGCCTCCACCATCACCACCACCACATGGATAGCCACTTAGTACTAAGACTAATCCTTTTCGACCTACTTGGGAATAAAGGAGTTATAGGCTCACTACCAAGGTCATACCTTTCTTCAAGTCCCTGCATCATTCCCTCCAAATCACCACCACTGCAGGTATAGCCACTAGGCATTGAGTGATAGGAGTAATCCTTTCCAACCTACCTATGAATAACCTCCACCATCACCACCAACATAGGCATAACCAATGGTAACTAAGACTAATCCTTTTTTACCTACTCGAGACTAATGTAGCTACAATCTCAACCAAGGATGTACCTTTCTTTGAGACCTTGAGTCATTTCGTCGCCATCAACACGACTACAAGGATAGCCACCAAGCATTGGGACTAAAACTTTCCAACCTAACGAGAAATAATGAAATGACATGCTCATTCTCGAGGCCATACCTTTGTTTGAAATCAAAAAAACCTCCACACCATTAGGAATTTATAATTGACTCAACCTACTTTGGTCTTGAACTTATAACCTCCAAAATCCCCCAAAAAAAACCAAAGGAAGTTGGATGAGCCATCTCACCCATGAACCTAAGCCCATCAACACTACCTCTAGTATATATACTAGGAATATATACCATTATAAATCCCTAGTATATATCTTTGATGATGATTGGAGGGGGTAATGCATGCGTAGGCAAAAAGCAATAGTGGTGATGACGGAGCGGGGCAATGCCGGCAACACAAGATTGAATGTAGGCGGTATGACATGCATCCAAAAATAGTGTATGGCATATGCGTAGATGGATTGTTAATGTAATATCATTGATAGTTTCATATTTTACTAAGGGAAGGAGAGTATGCATGGTGTCGAATGCTTACCATTTAATTTTGTGTGGAAACCTATTTGTTCGCTAGCTACTTTTTGGGGAGTTGGTTTGCATAAACCTTTAATGTTACAAATTTTAAAGTCTAAAATTTCAAATTTACCATTTACATTGTAATTTTCTAAATTTTAATATATATATATAACATGAGAAGACACATTTTGAATCTTAATTTTTCTAAGAAATAAACTAGATAGAGGTGCTCCCTCAAAACTTAGTGTGGATTGTTTTTTAATACATTAATAATTATTAAATAAATATTATTAAAAAATAATATATATATTGGATGTAGTTTAGGTGGTTGGGAAGAATGATTGTTACCTTTTCCATCCAGATTCAATTCTTTGTGGATAATGTGTTGTGCCTTTAAATGAGTGTGTTCTCTTGTGGATTGAGGGGGTTTCGTGAATTTAACAAGCACGATATATATATAACTCTCAAAACTCAAAATACATAAAAATCATGAAAATTCTACTCAACAAATAAACATTTAACTCTCACATATATATTTTTAATAAATTTGTAAAATATTTAATTTTTGTGTTTAACAAGTGCTTTTATTTTTATTTAGTTTGTGTATGAATATATTTGGCATATATTTATGTTTCACATATCTTAACTACTTGGTTTAAATAACAAACTTTTAATTTTAATAAGGATTAAGGGTTATAGTTTGAAGGGAGGACCAGATGCAATTTTCTCATCCTACTCTTGGAATCAATATTCACCATAAGCTCAATTGGAATTATAGCATTGAGAAAAGGATTATTGGGGGATGGAAAACCTATTATGGGTTTGAAAACAATTATGAATCAGTTGATCTTTGGATATGGGATAAGAAGAAACTTCTCTTTGAGACTCTTGTTACACATGTTGTTCTTTAAGGATGTGAAGTCTGGGGATGTAGTATCTCTAGCGAATCCTGGAGAAAGATAGAGCAAATACAAAAGAATTTTATAACATATAATCTCAAAATTAAAGGAAATGTGCCCTATCCCATCCTCCTCTTAGAGGCAAGCCTTCCCCCCATTGATATCATGGCTATGACTAGATACCTAATGTATAAGAACAAGTTAAACAACATTTAAGACAAGAGGCTTCCTAAAATTTCTTCTAACTCTAGTCTTAACCACCATCGACTCAAGCGAGGATGGCATAAATATGTCCACTCTGTATGCCCAATCTTGGCTAAGCTATTGGGCAATCATGGAAGACACCATTTTGCATAATAAGGATACTATTAAAAATATCATGAAATCAAAATCTAAGGAGAAAATGTGATGTGATAAAGAGTTAGAGGAAAAAAGAAAATTATGGCATTATAAGGATGTAAACAACCATAATCTAGAAGATCAAAATTATCTCTTTGTTTTGAGAAGTGTAAAGAAAAAATAAGCATTGCTAAGATAAAAACAAATTCTCACTAGCTCCATAGTGAAATTGGGCATTGGTCAATTCCTAAAAATCCATGGGATGAAAGAGTGTGTCAACTTATACCCATATTAGATCTCAATTTCAAAATATTTGTCAGAGTGACAACCTTTTTAACATTTTAACTCAACAAAACTATGGTGATCTTGGAAAACTTCTCTTAATGCTTTTCGAGCACAAAGACAAAATTCTAAATAATTGCAAGTAATCCCTTACCCTCTTAAAGTCCAATAGACCAATTTGGTCTGAATCATCATCATCATCATCATCATTAAGCTGGGATGCTCATGTTGTGTATACTTTGTCCATTTTATTTATGTGAGTTACTTTTAATTTGTTCCGAAAAAAATTACATCCCATCCACATCTTTTTGAATCAATGAGAAAAGATATAATAAATTTTAAAAAATATATCACACTTAAATTTAATATATAATGAAATTTAATATATATATATATATAATTTAATTTAATATATAATGAAATTCAAAAAAATATTAAATTAAATTATATATATAAATAAATTATATATATATATATATATATATATATATATATATATGGATAGTGTTTATTTATATTTATAATTTTATAAAACTATATAGAAATTTAATTTATTAATCTAAAGTAGTATAAAGTTTAATTACTTGAATAAAAAGTAAAAAATAAAGTTGAATTACTTGAATAAAAAGTAAAAAGTTTAAGTTGTATATAACATTATTAATGGTTAAGAATAGCTTGAGTGGGTCTAATGGTTAAGAACATGTATTTTCTTATAAGAGGTCACAAGTTCAAATCCAAAGGGGGTAGAGGCTTATCGAGTAATTGAAAACAAAACTTAGACTTAATATTCCTGTGTAGTGACATATAACAAGTTCAAAAGGATCCAAGGAACTGAATTGTTTTCTTTAAGAGTTGATCTACTTGTTTTCTTTAAGAGTTGATCTACAATCTTCTTGTACTCTCTATAAATATGAGTATAGATGACCCAAAGAAAAAGAAGAGAATTATTTTAAACTCGGAGGCTTCCTTTCATCCAATGAATGACCAGAGATGAATCATCCATGACCTTAAGCTTATCAATCCCTCACTCCAAAACATATTTTAGTAGGTAGAATAAGACCTTGAATTCCCCTTGGTTATTTGTTCATCTTCCTATGATACCTAAAATGTGTGTCTCTAATTGATAGATATATAGAATGAAGCCAATCCCACTAATAAAATCTAGGCCTTCACTAGCTCCATTAAAATATCCCAAGCTAAAAACTAGTCCACTTAAACTTCTATAAAATTCTCTATAATTTAACCTTTAAAATAACCTTATAATATATAAATAAAATATTAACCTGAATGATGAAATATATTTTATATAATGAGGATAATAATAAATTTTATTTATTTATTTTTAAATAAAATTTCAATAAATAAATAAAACAATATATTTTTATATTAAAAATTTTAAATTTTATTAAAAATAATTATATGATTATAATAATTTCTCTTTAAAAATATATCATACTTGTTGTAGTTCAGCTCACTCCCGATAGATTATAGGACGCATCCAGAGAAAGAAAGCACTACTAACAACTACTACAACAAATATGTAAAGAAACCACAAAATTGATACGCTTTACATTTATAAAAACTTGAATAATTTTATTTTTTTTCAAAAACAAAAATATATAGTTTTTATCATAATAATTCTGTTATAAAGAAACCACAAAATTGATATGCTTAACATTCATAAAAACTTGAAAAAAAAAATTAAACAAAAATATGAATTTAAACTAAAACAAGTAAAACTCGTTTGAAAGATATATTTTTTATATTATTTCTTTAAACAAATGTTTTTTAACAAATATGCTAAATATATTTAATTTTATAATGATTAAAAAAAATCATTAAAATAAATGTTTCAAATTAATAAATAAAACTTATCATTAAAGTAAACGTACACATAAGTAAAGTCATAAGAATAAATGTTTCGCATTAATAAATAAAACTTATTGTTAAAGGTTTCTATTAGTTCAGGTTGCAAATTTGCATGAAACTTTATATTTTTATTTTTCGTATACCTCGAGTTTTTAGATTGATATTTCATAAGACAATATTTATTGGTAGAACAATTTTTTGATTAATCAGAAACTTTGAGGTCTTATTTGTTATCATTTGGTATTATATCAAGAACAATTAATATGAATTGGGCTTTACTTATAGTTAATCTTAAGTTTTATGTAAGCATTATATAGTTTATTGATAATCATACTTTTCAAGTGGAGGAGTAACTCAAGTAGGTCAAGAATAATTTTAGATAAGCATGCAAAATCATAGGTAGGGCGGGGTTGCAGGTTTAATGGAGGACTCCCTTGTTTGTTTTAGGAAAACTGAGAGAGTGAGGGGGTTATGGTCATTTTGGAGGATTCCAACTGGAGCAAGGTTGTAGCATGTTGGTTAGATGGGACAAACCCTGTAGATTTAGTGTAGTTTGGTTGTTTTTTCGCTTTTCCCTTTGGAGTTTTTAGCTTATTTAGCCTACTGTCTCTGTGGTTAATTGGCAGATGGCTCCCTAAACTGAGGGACTGTATCTACATACTTACTCCATATTACTAAAAAAACTATACCCTTCTTTTGTTAGTGGACCAGGTTAGCTTTGGTTTTATGTTTCCTTTAAAGTCTCCTTTGGAGCCTTCGGCTATTTAGAGCAGCTCCGTCCCAGTGTTTAACTTAGAGACTGGCTCTGAAGTGACTGACTAGTCTTTCTTTAACTCCCACTTATGACCTTGCAAAAATTTAATCTACCATTGATTGCAAGCTAAAAGATTTATGACTTGATTCGACCTATTCTCTGAGGTGGCGGGCGAATAGTGGGTTGTGGAAGCTTCTGATGGAACATGAGGTCAGCGCACTCATGGGTGTGGCTGACGAGGAGCTTTGGGAGAAGGCATTCATGTTATCCTCGATGGACGAGCTATGTGGAATTAAACACAGTATGTGTCAACCTAATGTGAGTTTTAATACACCACATGCGACCACGACGGAGTCCCCCATTCCTCATAACTCATGCACGAAGTTAAACCACCATCTTAGTCGAGATCTAGAGTTTTCTAAAGGTTGGGAAACAACATTGTTGTATGGTAAGAACTCTGCTAGTTTACCTTTTGAGTGTAGAGGTCAGGTAAATGGTCTACAGGAGGGTCAGAGCACAGTTGATGTGAAAACCTTTCACACTGGCACTCAGTCGCAGGCCTTTCAGGGGGGTTGCACTCGGAGTAAGTGGGGCTTCTATAGACGATGTGCAGGAGTGTGGAAACCAAAGAAGACAACGCGTTGGATGGTCATGGGAGTGGACGTGGGACTTGAGGAGTCTTGCAACCTCTCTCTTTGCGCCCTGGTGGGGAGATTTTCGTAGCGGTCGTAGTGTAAAATTCCAATCTCAGATTGGATGAAGTGCTCTTGGGTACCGCTGTTGGGGTATTCTCCTGAGCTCTTGACCTTGTCAAGAGGGTGGTTCAGTTTTGTTTATAAGAACCTGGAAGACACAAGTCTTATTCTAGAGATATTGTGGGACTACGAGGGCG
>ML786308.1:144830-164397 GCA_009831015.1 Picea engelmannii | reverse complement strand
CTCTGGCATTGAAATTTCATGTAACATCTTGCAAAAACCTTGTGTAGGACTTCTATGTAAATATTTCAACTAATAACAAAGTTTATGATCAATTTGTCTTTCCCTATCCTCAATTTATCATTTTTTCTTTTTCATTTGTTTAAATGTATTTTGTTGCTATATGGTATATGTATGCAATTCTGCGTTGAGAATATCGTAGTATAGGATATACTATAGTTTTTTCCATGGGCCACATTTGAGACTTATATTCACAATCAGAAAAGATTTCTAAATGTTGAATATTCATCCTTGTAAGTGTATAAAGGAGTAGGGTGTTCTCTTATCTACTTGCAGTTTTGTTTTCTTCATATCTTTACTCTATTTTTCTACAACCTTAATATTGTTCCAAGTTTTGTTAGCTTGACCTGCTACCCATAAAATGTTGAAGCAAGGGGCCTGATTTTGTTACTGAGCCTCCATCTCTGATCCTACCACTCTCAAACTTTTTTAAACTAAACCCTTATTGAACATTTTGAAGCAATATGTGTTAGGCTTGACTCAATAGCAGTCTTGAGTTGACCTCTAGTGTTAACAGTGTCTTCCTATATTACAAAATATTTGGACATTTGAATAGTGTGCAGGGATAACAGAGGTGAGGTGGTGGATTTGGACATTTGGATATTGTGCAGGAATATCAGAGGTGAGGCGGTGGATTTGGACAGTTGGATATTGTGTAGGGATAGCATATGTGAGGTGGCGAGGGTGTGTCGATTATGCTACTCCACCCAAATTTGTTTGAAGGCAGTGCATTTCATCATTTATAAACTGAATTGACATTGTATTGTTAATACTTCATCGAAATTTGTTTGAATTATGTGCATGTCATTCATTTATTTAATTGACATTGTAGTGTTAATGCCATTGACATTGAAGTGTTAATGGGCACAACCACCGTTGTAATAACACTTCAATATTTAATATCGTAAGTGTTAATGATGCAATAGCACTTCAATCTTTACATCCTCGACGTTACTGTGTGCATCCATTATATCCCATTGTAGTGTTATTACTTCATCGAAATTGTAAGGTTTTGCATGCCATTAATTGATTTAACTAACATTGTGAATGTCATTGTATCGTCAATTCCATTGATATTGAAGTGTTAATGCGAGCAGCCACAACTGCAATAACACTTCAATTTTTCTTCAATCGTTATATCCTAGGCGTTAATGTTGCAATAACATTTCAATCTTTATATCCTAAGAGTTAATGTGCGCAGCCACAACTACAATAACGCTTCAATCTTAATATCCAATAAGCTTTGAAAAAAATAAACATTTGTATTTGCGTTTAAATGATATAATATAAAGTATTTAAATTTTTGTAAGTTAAACTTTAGAATTTAACAAAATATTAAATGTCAAACGTTAACTAATAGGATGTCAACGATAAATCGAATGCTAAAGTACCATGCGAAGAAGGGACTAATAGTTTGAATAGTCATCCCAATGTGTAGCATATTCACACCATACAAAAGAGACTTAGAACTCATTGTTTTTCAAATTTGTGAATTCATTTGTACATATTTATGTTTTTCCTGTGTGGTATTGAACTTATTTTACCTTTCTAAGATGCATACTAGTGTCCATAACACATTTACTAGTTTCACAACAATTTTTTAATTCAACGTATCGATTAAATGTTGTAAATGTTGTATATGCATATGACATGATGCTTTTGGTGCATGTCACAGACATGAATAATAACACAAATAGTCCAAATTAAATCTCTTATTCTCGTGAGCATGAACTTACTTTTTCTTTTCTAATATGATTAATGTATGATTTTAAGTAAAATAAGTTATAATATTTTAGTGATGGAGGAAGAACTAGTGGATTTTATAGGAAATCTATATGAGGGGATTTTGGTATGTTCTTGTATTAGTTTTAGAGATTTTTCAGTGGTTGGAGGAGATCTAAACTTCTCCCTTAGTGCATCAAAGATCTAGAGATTAGTGGCCTAGTTGGATATCGTATTTGATTTCTTCCTAAACAATTTAGAAAGGGTAGGCTTGTTGGATATAGAACCAATAAAACTCATCCTTATTTGGACCAATAGGAGGTTGGGTGAGGCAAGAATAGAAAAGAGGTTGGACTGCTTTCTGGTTTTAGAAGATTTCCTTGATGAGGCACACAAAATCTAACAATGGGTTTCCTGGAGATGGCCCTTGCCCAAGGGAAGCCACCTGGCCCCTTCAAGATGAACCCTAAATGGATGAAGGAAGAAAACTTTGTGCAAAAAATCAAAGATTCTTGGAAACCCTGTTATGGCTCTCTTACTAAATCAGCACCTATCTAATTCCACCAAAACTTGGAAAGGTCAAGCAGGTGGCAATCTCATGGTTGAGGGAAAAAGAAAGGACAACAAAACTCTAAAGGAGGTTGAAGAGATTCCAGCCTCCAACTACGACAAGGATGCATTTGGTTTCTTGACAACGGATAAGAAATCTAAGATAAGTCAACTTGAAAACAAAAGAAGGAAAATACTATTGGATAGAGAAAAAGAATGGCTCTTTACAAGCAAGGAAATTTGGCTACATGAAGGAGATGACAACACACAAATTTTCCACGGATTTATTTGTTACTCCCTCTCACCTAGGGGTAACTAGAGGAGATCATTTTCTATGATCTGCATTTGCAGATAATGATCCTAGAGATGAGGATCATCATTCTCCAAAGAAAACAACCCCTCAAATTCCAACCCCCTCATCTTTGCTCAGCTCATTCACTTGATCAACATGGTCCATCTAACAATGGTGGTCCAGGACACATGAGGTACACTAGTCATTATTTCATATAGAGTGTTACATTTAATGTGTTAGGCATTTAAGTGAGGATCATGGATTGAAGTTAGATAATGGAACATGATGCTTGGAAGTTATGATTTTTACCTTGTTTCACCTTGGTGGCCATCATATGTGCCCTAGTCTAGTGTTGTCACTCTTATGGAAAAGGGGTACTACTGGGAGTCATTAATAGGGGTAACTTACCATTTATTTTCATATTTAATATTTTTCATCTTGATTCCTTCCAGTGTCCTATCTCCTGGAAGTGGTTGTTACATGTATCCCAAAAAGGTCCATGCCTTCATCCTCCTATGAGAAGAAAGGGCTAGAATGTCTGAGGTTGATGCAGCTAGTAAAAAATAATGTTAAGAGCATGTTATAAATTCAAAATGCAAAAGAATAATGGGATATAAATGATAAATCAAAAGCCAATAATATATTGAGCTCTGCCCACTCACTATGAGGTGATCACCCCAAGTCCCAATTCACTTAATGCATATCAAATTAAAAGGACTTAGTTGAATCCCAATAAAAATAAATAAATGAACCTGAAAATTTGGCTTATAAAGAAATAAATGAATATCAAAAGGCAAGAAGGGGTTTGAATACACACACTATAGAGGAAAGGGTAACTCAAGCCCCAAGCACTCCCTCTACAAAGGCGCTCATGGATATGAACCCACATGTGGCATTGCATGTCAATATTTGGGGTTTTGAATATTTGGGGTCGAGCCCACTTGGGACTCTTTTATGGATGCCATCAAGGAATAGTATTACCCTGTTGAAAAATATGATGACCAGTACATGATATGGACCACACTCTGTCAGGAGAGGAACCAAACAATTCCAGAGTTCAAAAATATCTTCCATACCTTGCACACCAAGCTAGGTATCAGAGACTCTGAGCAACATCTCATTCTAAAATACCATGGGGCCCTACACAGGTACATCCAAATAGAAATGAATTTTCTGGACATCTCGTCGTTGGGAGCCACTTATCAATATGTTGTCAAAATCGAGCAAAAGTTTAAGCAGAGGAATAAGTGGGAGTTTGGATATGCAAATGTATCATATCAAAAGTCGAGAAAAGGCAGCCCCAACACATAGAACAAAGGAAAAATCAAGGATGGAAAACCGCAAGACAACCAGTCTAATATGAAAACAAAGAAGGGTAATGGGAATACGAAGAAAGACACTTGGAAGTGGTGCAAATTCCATAAAATCCCATGGCACAACACCAATGAATGTCCCTCAAAGAAGATGTTGGTAGACGAGTTGAAAGCCTCAAATTCATATATAGGCTCCAACTCTAATTCAGATCCAGACAAGGAGAAGCAGATTATTGATGCAGAACCCAATGCCACAGTCGCTACCACCAAGATCCAACCAAACAAACCAGAAGAGCTAGAGGAAGGTCAATTCATTTTTCACTCGCAAATGTGGGTGAAGGTACTCTGCTACATTTCATTGTGGATATCGGAATCCAAAATAACCTCATCTTCATAGGAGTCATGAAACGGTTGGAGTTGTCGACACACCACATAAATAACCATACAATATCGGGTGGCTCAACCAAGGATGAGATCTTTGTTTCATCCAACAATGTTTCCTACCCTATGGCATCAAGCCCTTCAAGGATGAGGTGTTGTGTAATGTTTCCCCACTTGAAGTTTTTAATGTTATTTTATGCCAACCATATATGTGGAAACATCATGTTGTATATGAGTTTATACCTTGTAGTGTCATTGTTATTGTAAGCAAACAATTGTACAATATCCCAGAGGTAGCTCCACCTACCACAATATATTTGGTCTCAACTAAGCAGTGCAGGAAGGCCATCTCCTAGACTGGGAAATTTTTCCTCTTCATGGGTCACTCTCAAAGTGAATGGAAGGCTATGGCCACATCCATGGCTTCTACACAGGGCTCCTCTATGCAGTAGAAGCAAGTGGACAAGGTCATGGAAGAATACCGAGACATATTCACCTCACCTATCGGGGTGTCTCTACACTATTAGGTCAAGTATTCAATTGAGCTAACTCCCAAAACACATT
This sequence comes from Picea engelmannii, assembly GCA_009831015.1. Classification (NCBI taxonomy): domain Eukaryota; kingdom Viridiplantae; phylum Streptophyta; class Pinopsida; order Pinales; family Pinaceae; genus Picea; species Picea engelmannii. The sequence goes on along the minus strand of ML786308.1, from coordinate 159,519 downwards.
TTCCTAATGGGCTAGTGTATCATCACTCTCTCCTATAAAACAAGGAAATAAAGCACAAAATCGAAGAGCTGCTCCAAAAAGGGAACATTCAACCAAGCTCCTCACCCTACGGAAGCCCAATTGTGCTCGTACAGAAGAAATATGGGACCCAACAACCGTCTATTGATTATAGAGCTATGAAAAAAATCACAGTCAGGAATCAGTACCCAATTCCCCGAATTCATGACCTTTGTTTGGGTTCTTTTGTCACAAGAGTGAGAAAAAGAGAGTCCCTTAACTACCCTGGTAAGCTAACAAGGAATAACAGAAAGATGGTTAGAAAGTTAGTGGACCTACAACTTAGAAAACAAGATACAAAGCTAGCAAATGGAAACCAAGAATAAGAAACAAACTAAACTAACATAAACAAGTGATGCATGAAATTGAACACATGGAATGATTACCTAATAGAACCGAATCTTTGAATTGAGAACACCAAGAGGAGAAATATGGCACAATGAATCCCATATTCCTCCTAAGGGAGGGTTTTTTAATCCCTGAAAAAATAGAGCTAGCACTCTCCAGTGGTGAGTCTACAATGGTGATCAAAATGGTATCAGGAACTGTATGGAGGAAAAGATGGATGAACTAGTGACATGGACAAAGCTCAAACTGGATGAGACATAAGAACTTCCCTTGGCTTGGGAAAGTGGGATGATGGAAACAACCGTAAAACGTGATCTAGTGTCAGGGGGACGACTAGATATTAGGTAAACTGTGATGAATGTGTAAGACTGCAAAGGAGTGAATGATAGGTCAAAATACATATATTTGGGACAGCGGTGATAGCAGATATATGTCCATGAGAGGGATAGACTTGCAGAAATGGTAATGAAAATGAAATTCCCCAACCAAGGGCGACATGGGTTGTTGTGTTCCAAGGAAAAAGACGCCACCGAATGCAATGGAAAAAATCTATTCTACCTGTTGGAACTTGAAACGTGCTTTATACAATTACCAAATAAATAAAGAATAATTGGGTTAAAAGTAGATGTATAGAAACGGGTACCCCGGTGAAGTATGGTCTGGCCTTGTGGGGCACAAGTAGGGGAATGTAATTGATGAATGGTGGGGGCTCCATGGGTGGGTTTCTGTACCAGGTAGATGGATGGAGGATGAAATTGCATATGGGCAACTGATGTTGTATACTATGGAGGGTTAATGATAATGCAGAGGTGCATTTAATGTAACCAAGAACGTGATGTGGGAGTCTATAATGGGTTGGTTAGCATGATGATGAGGAAGAAGTATGAGTTTCTTACTCTGGGGTGTATTAATACCAAGAGTCCCGATCCTAATGGATATAACAACATGAGTTTCAATATGCCAAGGGGTAAATATATGTGGGACAACTCATGGAGGTGAGAATGTTATCGGTTGAGAGTACCTGAATGCAATGGAGGTGATGGTACCCCAAGGCTGGGTATGGGGATCCTAAGGATAAATGTCAAGAGGTATAATTGGGATATCTAGTTGTTTGCAGAGGGAGTGAGTGCATGCCAATTTTGAACATATACCTGGAGGGGCCATAGGGTGGCCAAGACTGAATGGGTTGTATATTGTTGTACCAAGTAGCTACACACATAAACATCAAATACCCGAAGTGAAAAATATCTGATGATAAAGAACATATGACAGTTTTTTAATAGAAATGATAGTGAGTAAGCATACATGATATTTTGACATTGGTGGGGAAAAATGGTCCCTTGATGAAAATTGTGTGTCCCTGGAAGGAGGCCAATGACATAGAAAATATAATCCTAGAAGGAGGGTAGGGAACGATGAGTTCCTAGAAAAAGGCACTCCCTAAGGGAGGCTAGGGAACCATGTGTTCCCAAACAAGGAAGTCCCTAAGGGAGGCAAAGGAGCTATGGGTTTTGAAAAAAGGTGCTCCCTAAAGGAGGTCGGGGAACCATGGGTTCTTAAACAAGGCACTCCTTAAGGGAGGCCATGGAACAATGGGTTCTTAGAAAATGCCCTCCCTAAAGGAGGTTGAGGAACCATGGGTTCCCGAACAAGGCACTCCCGAAGGGAGGACACAAAATAATAGGTTTCTGAGAAAGTCACTCTCTGAAGGAGGCTAGGGAACCATGGGTTCTCGAACAAGGCACTCCCTAAGGGAGGCCAAGGAACAATGGGTTCTTGAAAAAGGAACTCCCTGAAGGAGGTTGAAGAATGATGAGTTCATGAAAAAGGCACTCCTCAAAGGAGGCCATGGAACAATGAGTTCTTGGAAAAGGCACTCCCTGAAGGAGGCCAGGGAACCATGGGTTCTTGAACAAGGCCCTCCCCAAGGGAGGCGAAAGAACGATGGGTTCCTGAAAAAGAAACTCCTTAAAGGAGGCCACTGAAAAATGAGTTCCTGGAAAAAGCACTCCTTGAAAGAGGCCAGGGAACCATGGGTTCCTGAATAAGGTCCTCCCTAAGGGAGGCCAAGGAATGATGGGTTCATGAAAAAGGCACTCCCTGAAGGAGGCCACAGAACAGTGAGTTCTTGAAAAAGGCACTCCCTGAAGGATGCCAATGAACGATGGTTTCCTGAATAAGGCCCTCCCTAATGGAGGAAACAGAATGATGGGTTCCTAAAAAAGGCACTCCCTGAAGGAGGCGGGGAACTATGGGTTCCCAAACGAGGCACTCCCTAAGGGAGGCCATGTTTCCCTATGGAGGGGACTAAAAATGACCAAGGCTACGGGGGCCTTGCCACAAGAAGTAACGAAACTATCTTGGGGAATCATTCTGATTAGGCCATGTGGCGTGTAATCACATGATGTTTGGGGGCACTGGACATAAGGTGGTGCTATAATGATTCCCATGAAGGGTATATTGTGAGTTGGTGTTGTGTCGAGAGCTATGTCTTATGGGACTAAAGTGGGAAGTGGTATTTCCCCCTGTATTATGATATGAGTATCGGGGGTAGGGTTGTTTCCAAATACCCAATATTATGGACCAAAGGTAAAATAGCAAGCAGTTTAAAGCTGAACATCCACAAAAGAGGATTTGAAACAATGTATCAGATCCATTATTTTGTGTAATATTGATTGGGGGCTTTGGGACTTTAAACTGTGTGGCAACATCTCCTATATGGGAATTATTGGTCATCATGGAACTGGAGTCCCTAATATCCCTATCAATGACAAGAGAATATCTTATTTGAGAGGGAGTAATGACCTTATAAAGGGAGATGATATTAAAGGGTGCACCACTTGAATTGTTAGGACCCTGCAAGCAATGGATAGGAGAACATAGATGGAGGTTATCACTAGAATCACTGAAAGAAATAGAAGCCTCAAAGGATTATTCATTTTCTGGGAATAATGTAGTTGATATTTCATGGTTTATCTTGGGTTTGGGGGAAGAAATATGCATGGATTCCCCCAAGGATGAATGAATCCACCCATCCTCCAAGCCCAAGTGGTGAAGAGGTGGTTCTAGAGACATGGGATCATTTTTAGAGGGAGTGGATGTTGCACAACTAGTGGCAGTGGACTCAATGTCGACAACATGATGTGAGATTCTATCATAAGAATCTTGAGGGGGGGATCAATGTAGGAGATTTGATTGATGGTGATGATGTGTACCTCATGTGGGAATATCATGACTCGATAGAGTGAAGACATTGTTGAGGAAAAGATATGAAATGATCTTACTCAAGCATTTTTAGATCTTGCTTGGCTAAGGTAAGATATATGGGAATATCACCCTATGTTTATAGCCATCAAAAATTGTTTCCTAATCCACAAGTATTGGTTACAAGGGCTTAGGATGATTTTTTTATAAATGAAAGATTGCTGAAAAATTCCATGTTTATGTAATTTTATGAATATAACAGATGCAGAAATAAATGTAGAGACAAAAGTAAAAATACCAAGTCAATAATCAGCACAGATGAGACATAAACCAATCGCTTATTTCATTCCAATTTATAGAAGAATCGTTCTCTTTACAAAATTCCCTGAGGAAGTTTGGACCAAAGTCAAACTTAGATGTCCACGATGAAAACCATACAAAAGGACTTCTGACAGAAAGTAAAAAAACTAAACTTTAAAAGTTGGATCAGCTTGCCACAGATTGTTGCCCACTCAACTCTGCACAATATCCTTTATCAATCATGAAATTTAATTCACAAACAGACAAGTCTACACAAACTATCAAAGATAGATCAACACCTCTGAAAAGAAAGTGTTTGAATGATGTAATTCAGCCTTGAATCGTGTTGTCTACAATAGGACCCTACTATCATAAAAGAGAATTAGGCTTTCAATGAATTAAAGAATGAATGAAAACTGAATTATCTCAATAAAACTCAAGAGCATACCTTAGTATGCTTTCTCCTTCTATTCTCCTATTGTTCCTCCTTATATTTTTGCCTTTAAGCAATCAGAATTAGTTGAAGTAGTTAAACTACCTCTATTAGTTAAGTTAACTAAACTCAACTAACTTTTAGTTTAGAGGTAAAATTAATAAAATAATAATAAGGGTCTTTAATAAATAATAACTAGTAGGTGGGACCCCTTGTGACTCCCTTTAGTTTCTTTAACAAGTATAAACACAACTAGTTAATCAATCAAACACATCCCTCCTTGTGGCTCCCATCATCACTCTCATAATTTGAAAATTAATATCGATGATATTTGAAACCATATCCAAAAAATATAATATCCAACATGTCCAAAAAATAGTGTGTTGTCCCAAAACTTCAGAAGTCAACTGTACTCAACAATCAATAAATAAAAACACTCAAAAACCATATTTGTCACTCTGGGAGGCAATTTTCCCCTTGTTGTTGTTGTCTCCCTTTTATTTCTATGAATTTGCCTTAGGTTGTGTGGAGCCTTTAGGCCTAATCTCATTGATAACATGAGAGCAATCATCTCTCAAATTCATGCTGGATGAAACGTATTTGCCAAAGTCATTTGAGGGAGAGGAGAGGGCAGAAACAACTTTTCCTTTGTCAAGAGCATGGTGGGCTTCAGTTTTTAACCTTTTTCTTGTGTGGGAAAACTGTATTGGTGAGTGTGCATGGGAAGCTTGGAAAATGTGGTTAACCGATGGAGGAGGAGCAGGTAGAGACAAATTGGGCCAGCCACAATGTTGGGAGACTGTTGGGTGGACAATCTCTTGCCATCTGTCATTTTTAGGGACTTCAAGTTGAAATGAGACATGAGGGGGAGCTAGGATACCAAGGACATGCAGGGCTTGGAAAGGAGGCCTTTCTGGCCTAGGTTGGACCACTCCTTGTCCAATCCAGTTAAAAAATCCATCTTGGAATAGTTGGCTCAACTCTTGTGAGTTTGCATCAAAATGTATAGAAAACCTTTGCCTTCTAGGGCCCCTGTTCCAATTTCCTCTTCCCCTGTTACCCCAGCCATGGCTACCTCTTATGAATAAGCTCATTCTTGTATGCATTAATTATTAGCAACTAGTTTCTTCAACAAACCATACATGACATCTCCTTAAATATGAAACAAAGTTTGTCTCAGCAACACATCAGATTCATGCAATCCAATCCATAAAATCGTTTAATACTTGTCAATGAGTAGGGGGTGAATAAGGGTTATGGGATATATGAGGGATTGTATTGAGCGAAAATCATCATCTCAAAAAATCATCAAACAATCAATTGTATTGTAATAACAAAACATATCAACTGTAAGTCATCCCTGTGCCATCCTTCAACTGATATAATATAGAGTTTTCATTTAAATATAATTTAATTTTAAGAAAAAGTGAGTGAATAGTGAATCTGGGAAGGTGAGGGGACTTGTAATGACTGGAAAAGTGAGAGAATGGTGCGAAAATAATGAATATTGTTCATAAAACAAATCAAGTAATCAATAAACATAATTTTGTGCTCAATTCAAAAAATACCAACACCAATTCAATAATTATTGTGTATTAAAATTGTTCATTGTTCAGCATTCAAATTATTCAAAACTTCTCAATTAGAACAGTTTGCAATCATACTCATAATCGAAACAACTTTCAACATTCCTGTTAAGAAAATGTTTGGTCTCTAATTTCTTTCCTTTCCTTTTAAGAATCGAAATAAAACACACAACAACATTGCTCCACCTCTATCCATAATACATCACTATAAAAATATCATATATTGTCCATCAATTCACAATCGGTCAATTAAAACATATGCACATGTCCCTTTCCAAATTGAAAAGACTTCTAAAGCATGCCTGATTTCATACATTCTTCAACATATCAACAAATAAGTTCTTGTAATGGAACCACAATCAACATAAACCTGAGCTTCATCACTGACAATGCAATTATTTACAATATGCATGATGATTCCATAATAAATACACAGTGAACGTAACGAAATAACACACAGTTACCAATTCCATAATTTGCTATAACCCTGATCGGGCCTAGTGAAACACACTAGAGTCTCCAATTTGCAATCAACACCCTGTTGTAGAGCACATTGATTCAAACTATAACAAAAAAGAGGTATCCCTTTGACTGCATATTATTACTCATCCTGATCACAACTTTTCAACCGATTTCATCATAGGAAGATGAAATAGGGACTCGACAAAACATTCCATAACCACTCCACTTGATAACCAATCTTTGACAACCAAAAATATACCCGACAGGAGTAAGAACATTTGGGGATTTTTTTAAATCGGGCTATGTCACAACAAATACAAAGAGGTAATCAAGAGTGTGCTCAGTCATCAATAGCACAGAGAATTGGAGGTCCTCAGAATCATATCAACCATAGGCAAATACACTTCGATACAAGCATAGTAGAAAACACAGGGTTCCTTATAACTCCTGGTCTGGGCAATGGCACAACAATTAGCCACAGAGGAAACAACGATGGGTAGGGTAGAAAAATGATGCACATAGTGTGTCTTACATTTGCAAATGAGAATCGAATGTCTGTTGGATAGTGACATTTAACCAGAATGACAGAGGTATAACCTCTGTCTATTTCTTAAGAGCTGAATCATTTGACAACAATGCCAGTGAGGATGCATAACCCGAGGCATAACTTATATCACCCAACAACCATATAGCATATATATCGACATTATGGACACCCTAAGACCAACTTCTGAGATACTTTGATGCCAAGACTATGCGCATAATCCCACGACCATGACTCTAGAAAAATACACAGCAACCAAATGGAAATTCGAACAGGACTGGACAAGGTTACCCTCATAACTGTGAGAAAGCAACCAGAAAGAATACACAAAGAGAAACCCTCCACCACTAAAACACAGAGCGATAATACCCATATTCATTCAAAAATCCATAGAGACCCTCCACAATTTTAACCAATAGAGAAACCAGCGAATGCACAACTTAACCAAAAACCAATTCTTTTACTTGCAAATCGAACAATTACACAGACATTCCAGAGAGAAAAACCATGCATTTACACGGTTGCAATTCTCAGGAAAACACAAACCCAAGCATTACTGAACCATTGTTTGTTCATACACATAGTGTAATTCATTGATGGGGTGAAAAAGAACCATGCATGTAACCGAGAGCTTAAAAGGGCGAGTTGGCCGAGCATTTTCTTCCCAAGCCTGAATTTTGGAGCTTAACCACCACCAGATCAAAATGAAACAAGAACAATACTAGGATGATAGCCTGATGGGGGGAGTATGGAGTGACGTGCATTTATTTCACGTCACTTCTATCTCCTCTTCTATTCAATTCTGAAGTACAAAACATCCAACACTCACCATATCATTTAAACCATGTAATCAATTTCCAAACCATTATAAACCTATGACAATATTCCTTGCCCAATGCACCACCCAAAAAATTCACGTTAACCCTTTCCAAGTCCTTATGTCATACCATATGCATTGCCATATCATATGCGCCCCAAAATAACTCAAATGAAAATCGTATAGCCACTAACCAACCATATGTTAGAGTTTAATCTATTATTAGGTTTTTTTTTCAATTCACTAGATAACCATAGCATAGATAGGATCACTAAGAAATACACAATCACAAGAGACACGTCATTTATCCTGGGAAACCCTCATGGGGGAGAAAACCCAGCAAAAACTTCCTTAATATAGATAGCCAATACAATGCCAATAGAATAAATCAAACACTACAGAAAGTCCTCTCCCAAGTAATGTGCCTCTCTCTCTCTTCCTTTTGCTCCAACTGTAGCTTCAAACTTGTGCTCTGATGAACAAGTGAGTGAGTGAACAAATGAGGTGCTAGCCTCTTTTATTTATACAATCTGGTAGGTGTTGAAAGGACGTGTCTTTTCACTAGCAGGGACAACTTCTCCTTTTGGGTGGTTATAACCACTTTAATTAATTCTGGGGGCCGACTTCTCATTATGCATATTACAATTAGGGTTTGACCAAACCGTAAAAGGGGATTTGGTCATTTACAATGCCCAACATGATCAATCTACAAAAGGGGATTGATCTAATGAATAATACATCAATAATAAAATAGAATACTCTTTGTAGTTACAATATTTCAACACTCCCCCTTAACAAGAAGGGTATTCTACAACAACATTAGGCAAGAGAGAGGGCAGTATCATCAACAACATATTGGAACACTGAATGGCATATCTATATGTTACAGGAAAATCCCCCTACAGACAAGTGGATTTCCTCTTCGATACTATACCCCTATAACCAAGACAAAAAGGTGCTAATGTGGACACTGACATTCCTTTCCATGAAGCTAAACTATTCAAAGAAGAAGAAGAAATAAAGGTAAATACCTTTACCGACGTTTTTCCTTGTTCGATCCAGGTTGATCTTGATCTCCAAGTTCTTCAGAAGGTCCTGCAATACAATGAGAAGAAACAACGAAACATACTTCCTACTCTACCATGATTAGCTTCATAATAGATCTATCAAAGGAAACAAGTTCATGAAACATACACAAACTTAAAGGAAATAGGCCAAGCACATATTTATATTAATGAAAACAAAGCAAAGTGCTTACAACCATAGATGTAGATGCAATAGCTTCACCAAGCTCTCTTTGTCCATCCCTTTGCTCAAATAATCCACAATCAAAATGAATATGCTTTACTGATAATTCTCCCTTATGAGATCATAAGTTTGATGCCTCTAAAATTCCATGTACTTTTCACCATGAGAAGGCCTCCTTATATAAGCTTGGAGAGACCCAACCACCTTAGATATTCTTGGGATAGGTTGAGGATCTTTCTCCTTTAGTTGTGGATCCTCCCTAAGATCCAAACTTGACCTCAGATTCGAATCCAGCTGATTTCCAAGATGAACGAGATTTTTCCCTGATTTAATTCCTTCAAAAAATCCCAACGCTCCCGCAGAATGGTGTCCTGAGTGTTGCAACACTCCCCCAAAGAGGGGTAGGGAGCATTGGCACTCCCTGACAGTGGGTAGGGGAGCGTTGCACTTCAAAAATCATTTTAAAGTGGTCTTTTCCATGGCAAATTCTTTGTACTCCTCATCAGATGATTTCTCCTTCTTAAACAAGTCTTTGAAGGTGTCTTAAGTGCCCTTATGATGTCGTTAGAGACACGACATATGCAAGATGGTTGTATGATGTTTGCAACACTTGCAACCAAAAATGTGACACTTGCGACACTAGTAATGACGACAATGGGTCATCATTGAAGTGAGTAATTTTGATGTGTAACATATTTCCCCCCAAAGTGCGAAGTCAGAAGATGGAAATTGATGACTGAAGTACTTTGTAGACTTTTTCGAGCAAGGGTATGGACGCGGAGAACCTGGTAGAAGCTTCACACAACCATCAAATAAATATTATGACATGTTTCAAACCCAAGGCAGGAATACCTATGCTTGAGTGATAAAGACTTTCAAGGTATGGCCACCATAAAATACACTGTGGATCTATAATTATATTGACAAAAAGGTATAGCCACTGAAGATACAATGTGGATCTATACTCCCATGACATGAACTGATCATAACCACAAAAAATACAAAGTGGATCTACGAGATGACAAGAAATAGTCGTGGACCAATACAAAGTGGATCTATGTGACAGTATATGTGTCAATCTTCAAAAGAAACTCTGTCACAACCTAGGCAAAGTATATATCAGAGTGATCACTCAACCCAGGGTCTTCTTACCGATTCTGATGCGGTACAAGTCTAACAATGTGAATAGATGTTCTGATGTTGAACATGGAAAAAACCACTTGATTACCATTCGATGAGGTAAATCGTTAACAAGCACGAGGGAAATCACCATTGATGTCAATGATTCCCAAGGTGCCCTATTACATTCAAGCGAATGTGAATTCATAAGCTAAAGTTGAACATTCATGGAATCATCCAATCAGAGGTCTATGATGTAAACCCATTTTCGGAAGTGAGGAGGCCTGCCATTGAGGCATGCAGGTCCCAAGGTACTAACTGGTTTCTAAGTCTAGTTCTTGGATAATGTGTTGGAGTCGACAGGAACAGACTCGTCGAAGGATAATGGGCCTTGATGTATCCCCCATAAACGACACAAAATTGACACAGAGATGTAAGTTGGTAGATCAAATTAACATGGACTGAAACGGGTATTGAAACAGGATATTTGTGGTGGCTGAATCTCGAGGCAGATACTTCCCTTGAACACTGAGGGGCAATAGCAGAAACATGACATGGACCAAAACATGATGATGCAGTGGATACTGTGACTTTCATCGGGTGACCCAAAGGAGTAATAAAACTCAGAGGATTGGTTCAGTGTAGAGGTTCAGTGGATTAAAATGCATGTGTTCCATGTTCAAGGGCGACCGTAAGAGTGACTTGTAATGTTTTCAAAAACTGCTTGGCTTGCTTCCTTCAAATTTTTCCCCCATCCAGATAGACTAGTACCTCTTTTTTATTTAACGATCTCGAGGAGGGTAACACATGATCAATATAACTCACCTTCGGTAAGTCCCTCTTCCTTTATTTAACGAACTGGAAGAAGTAAAGGTTCGGTCCCATATGGGCCCTTCAATGTATGATTTTTTTAACGAGTCCAGAGAAGATAAACTCAATGATTTTTCATGTTTAGAGAGTCTGAAAAGAACTTAAAGACGGCTCCAGTGTTTTCCTTTTTCATAATTTTAGTCTCACGAGGTTGAAAAAGAGATAAACTACCACTCGAAAGACGCCCTTTCAAACCTTTTAACGAGTGTGAAAGGAAGCAAGATCACTCGGCAATCTTTTCATGTTTAGAGAGTCTGAAAAGAGCTTAAAGAAGACTCTAGGGGATTCCTTTTTTGTATATCCATGCGAGATCGAAAAAGAGATAAAAGGTTTCTTGGTTACATTCTCATGTTTTTACGAGCACAAGAAATAACAAAGACTAAGCTCGGTACTCTACCCCCAACTTGAAAGCTAGTGGCTTAACTCCAGAATGATCATCGAAGGCTGGAGACATGCCCCCCCAAGCTTCAATTCATTCACCGAATTTGAGTTTGTCACCAATTTCTCTACTAAATGGAGAAAAAGGATATAGGTGGATGAAATGAAGGTTCAAGTACGAGACCTAACGAAAGACTCGACTCGACATCTATGAGATCTAGCGAAAGACTTGATCTGATAGGAGAGGTGATTGTTTCATTTTTTAATGAGCTTGACACAGGAAAAGAACTATGCTCAAGGCTCTGGGTTCAGTTCCCATATTTTTGTTTCATTTTTTAACAAGCTTGCTACAGAAAGGAAAACTATGCTCAAGGCCTCTGTTTCATTTTTTAATGATCTTTCCACTAAGAGGAAAACTGTGCTCGTGAATTCTGTTTCATTTTTTAACAAGCTTGCCACAGAGAAGAGAAACTATGCTTGTGACTTCTTCTTGATCATGACTTCCAAAAGGATAATGCTAAAGAAGGACACCATGTCAAGAGACAAAACTCGGTCATGGCTTCCAAGAGATCTTCACTGGATGGAAGAAGAATACTCTGGAAGGAACACATGTCGAGGGTCTCGTCAGGGGTAAGGAGATCAGGCTCCAATAGCCCTACCGAAGAGAACACCATGTCAACTACCGAATCTAAGTCATCAAAAGTTGAAGTCATGGGTGACAATGCCACATAATTGACCTGTGGCAGGGGTGATACCGACTGCATATAAGAACCGTTTAGGGAGGTCATTGGGTTGATGGTCAAGTCAGGGCCAACAAATGAAATTTGATCAATAGTCACCATTCTTCCATCGTGCGGGAAATATATCACACGAAAAAAAGTGGACACAATAGATTTCATGGCATAGACATAATCTCGCCCAAGGAGTAAATCGAAATCCAAGGGGTCCTAGACTACCATAACATCAATAAAGATAGTTTTCCCTCCCAAAGTTACGGGAAACTGAGGAAGGATCCCTAAAGGGTGATTGGTTCTTCTGTTAAAAGGGAACAGAGTCTGGGTAACCGACACAAGCTGAGGATAACCCAAAGCTTTCCAAGCAATAGAGGAAAAAATACTAACGGACGAACCTTCATCTATCAGTGCATGAGGAATGTCCCAACCACAAACCTGTACTGTAATATTTAAAGGAATGTGAGAGGGAAGACGAGGTCCAGTTAGCACACCCCAATCAAAAAGGATGGCCTCATTACTTGGATGGGGTTTCACAGGAGGAGGAATGCCCCCCATCACGGTAGATTTTGTATCAACGAGAAAAATGTGGGAAGAATCAGGTTTACTCTCTAGAGGGAGAGTAGGATCAATTGATAATGGGATTAGATTGACCACTTGGGTTTCATTCTCAAAGGGGAGAATGGGGTAGACAGCTGGAAAGCGATCGACTGCTTGGCTTGCACTCTCTAACGAGAGAGCAGGATCGACCGAAGATGGGATCGGATCAATCACTTTGTCAACTGGTTCAACTAAGGATGTGACCAGATTGACGACATGATCAACCGGACTAACCGATGAAGGGATCGGAGAAACCACTTTGGCACTCATCAAAGGAGGAGTGGGATTGACCATGTTGGCACTCTTCGGATGAAGGGTGGGACTGACCAATAACGGGACTGGATCAGTTACTTGGGTTTCAATTTTCAGATGAAAAGTGGGGCTGATCGATGACGGAACTGGATGAGCTACTTTTTTTAGTGGTTCAACCGAGGATGAAACTAGATTGACCACCTGATCAACCAGATTGATTGAGGATAGAACCAGATTGACCAGTCCATAAACTAACGATGGGTTAGGAGAAATCTTACAATAACCAGTTGGAAGTTAAATCTTTTTCAAAAGAGAAGAAGCTTCATCCATATGAGGACAAAGGTGAGAGTAATGATCACCTTTGCATAACATGCATGGAAATTTGACAGTTGTCTTCTTCTTACCAACCTTAATGTCACTAGTTGACGGGGTGTCACCAGCATGTCGAGCAGGGGTCGATGACGTAGATGACCACATTTCTAAGACCTTGGGAATACCATGGAAATCCCTAAGAAAGTGGTCACCCTTACAAAGACTGCAAGGGGATTTGGGTTTCAGATTCTTCGTTGTAATCTTGTTGACCTCATCAACACTCCCAGTACTATTAACAGTAGTTGGTTGCTTAGATCCAACATCTGATATGGTTGGAGGCTTGGTCCCTTTCTGGTTCTTCTTCTTATTCTCTTTTCGTTTCTTCTTCTTGTTATCAACCTGTCTACTCGCTTTAGAGCTTTCACTAGGTGAAGAAGGAGAAATGGAAGGAGACCTGATGGGTGAAGAAGGAGAAAGGTCGACATGAGGTTGATGTGTGGGTGGTGTGCTTACATCTGAAGCACCTGCATTCGATATCACCGGAGTGGAAAAAATCCATATCGGTAACCCAATTGTGAGACCTGGAAGGCTCAAAGTAGCAATGTAAGGAGGACCAACGTTTCCGTAAGAAGGAAAAACAAAGGGTTCCCCTGACAAAGGGGTTCCTTCATTGGTCATTCCAGGAACTGACACCATAAAAAATAAAGATCCAACCTAGATTCTACTAGGGAGAACAAACAGCACACGCTAAAAATCTAGTAAGCAAACAAGCAAACAAAACCTTCTCAGAATGAGCACACTAGTTGGGGATGAAATCCAACGTCACGGGAAAAAAGTAAGAAGGGGATGAGATAGAGTGGGTGGAAAAGTTACGTTGATGACCTGCTTAACGGACTTACGCCTTGGTGCAATATCCCACACATAATCGTGGGTATACCCTCCAAGGATCCCGAGTGAGATTGGCCAACGTCGATTCCAGGTACCATGAAGACTTGCCCCTCCACAGTCACCTTTTGTAAAGACCCTAAAGAGATAGGCCACTAAGGTTACCAACTACAACAATGATGCATGGGGAAATAGTCGACAATCTGATCCACGTGCAAGGGTAGGGTATCTGGCCTGAAATCAACTTGAAAGGATTTCACTCATCATTGTGGGTATACCTTCATGCGACCCCCATAATATGCGCAATCTCTACACCAAGACCAACAAAGCAGGGTGAGTAACTCTTCTAGTCTCAATGTGACCTCAGGTTTGACCCTTGTGTGAGAAGGGCTTCCTAGGACCAGGGATGATTTTAAGGATGGGAATTTATTTTAAAATGTAGAAATCTCGGCGAATCTTACTAATCTTTAATATGCCAACTATAAATGTTTGGCGATATTTTTGTAAAAATATTCAAATTTCTAAGGATTTTATATAGTTTTT
>ML786308.1:81115-119468 GCA_009831015.1 Picea engelmannii | reverse complement strand
GGGAAATGGAGGATTTGTGTGGACTTTCGAGAACTAAATAAGGCCACCTATAGGGACTACTTCCCTTTACCTTTCATATATCAAGTCTTGGACACTTTATCTAGGAAGAGGTACTTTTCTTTCCTGGATGGGTTTAGTGGTTACAACAAAATACAAATTTCACCAGAAGACCAGGATAAGACCACATTCACCTGTCCTTGGGGAACCTATGCCTATAGGGTTCTCCCCTTTGGGTTATGTAATGCCCCTGCTACCTTTCAGAGGGTTGTCTTGGGTATTTTCTCAGATTTGACCAATGATTGTGTGGAAGTCTACATGGATGACTTCACGGTATATGGGGATGATTTCCAACAGGCATTGGATAATTTGAAGAAGGTACTGGTAAGATGTAAAGAGACCAACCTCTCACTCAGTCACGAAAAATCGAGAATGCTCCTTACCGAAGGAATTGTTCTAGGTCAACACATCTCCGGTACAGGAATAAGAGTGGACCCTGCCAAAATCGACTTTATTTCCCAAATTAAGATCCCTAGCTCACAAAAGGAAATCAAAATTTTCTTAGGGCATGGGGGCTACTATAGGAGGTTTATTCAAAATTTTACAAACCTAGTTGCCCCCCTTTTCAAACTAATAACGAAAGATGTTTAATTATGTTGGGATGAGCAATGCCAAATCTCCTTTGAAATCTTAAAAACAAAACTTTCAAGTGCCCCTACTTTGAGAGGTCCAAACTGGTCTCTTCCTTTCCATATCTGTACAAATGCCTCAAATACCACTTTGGTAGCTGTATTAGGACAAAGGGAAGGGCAGATTCCTTATGCTATATACTTCATTAGTAAGAACCTCTCACCTGCTGAAGCAAACTATAATGTCATAGAGAAAGAATTTTTATCAGTAGTGCATGCCATCAACAAGTTTAGACACTATATAATAGGATACAAAGTTTTTGTGCACACTAACCACTCAACGATCAAATTTCTAATGAATAAACCTGTTACAAATGCTATAGTAACTAGATGGATGTTGTTACTACAAGAATTCAATATCACTATCATAGATAGGCTTGGAAGAGACAACTTGGTTGTTGATTTCCTGTCTAGGCTTATCCATACAGGTAACAGTACTCCAGTAGATGATGATTTTCCAGATGAGAATTTATTTGCCATTTCTATTTTCACCCCTTGGTATGCAGACATAGCCAACTATTTGGTAACCGGCAAGCTGCCTCAAGGTATGACATCCTGATAAAAAAGAGAGAATCATTCAGCTAAGTGCCAATTATATGTGGCATGAGGATACCCTATATCGAACGGGACCTGATTTGGTAATCAAAATATGCATCCGGGAAGATGAAATGCAGGATATCTTTAGAGCCTGCCATGATGGCCCATGTGGAGGCCACTTTGCTGACAAAAGGATAGCTTACAAAATCCTACAATTTGGCTATTATTGGCCGACCATTTTCAAAGATGCAAAGAAATACGTGGCCAGCTGCGATGATTTCCAAAGAATGGGAAAACCTACAGCAGTCGATGAAATGCCACTCCAAGCCCAAGTAGTAATCGAACCCTTTGAAAAATGGGCCTTAGATTTTGTAGGACCTATCAATCCCATGTCCCGCAGAAAAAAATACATAGTAGTTTGCACAGACTATGTAACAAAATGGGTAGAAGCCAAGGCCCTGTATTCAGCTAATGAACAATCTATTGTAGATTTTCTCTTTGAGGAAATTTTCACTCGTTTCGGGGTACCTCGGGAAATAGTCACTAACCAAGGGACACAATTCACCTCAAATTTGGTCAAGGCTCTTACCGAACAATACAATATCAAACACAGAAATTCTTTGCCCTATCACCCCCAAGCCAATGGCCAAGTGCAATCGACCAACAAAGTGACAGAGGCCATCCTCACTAAGATTGTTCAGTTGCATCACAAATACTGGGTTGATAGGTTTCCTGAGGCCTTGTGGGCCTACAGGACAGCCTAGAGAAATACAATAGGCCATACACCTTATGAGTTGGTGTATGGAAAGCAGGTACTACTGCCCATAGAGTTTCAGGTAAAGACCTTTAGAACTGCCATGCAATTAGGAATGGACCTAAATGAAGCTCAAAAACAGAGTCTATTACAATTGAACGAGCTTAATGAGATAAGATAGGATGCTCTACAAAGAACCACCCTGATACAAGAGCAAAGGACCAAATGGCACAACAAGTACATTAAAAAGAAGTCCTTCCAGCCAGGTGATTGGGCCCTCCTATATGATAGCAAATTCAAAAAATTTAAAGGCAAACTGTCTACCAGATGGATGGGGCCCTATGAGGTTGATACAGTCTATGATAATGGTGCAGTAAGGATAAAAACTATTGATGAAAATCAGACTTCCCTTGTTGTAAATGGACATCGACTAAAGGTTTATCACAAACCTCTGTCAAAGGAGGATTTTGTCAAAAATGTTCTTCAGACTTCCGAAATGGAACTGGTAAGCAAGAGGGTTTCTCCTCCTACTGACCTACCATAGTAAGTTCAAATTGTATAAATTCATTTTTTGTATATAGGTGTGTCATGAGATGAAGTTTTTTTATTTTTGGTGTAACAAACAAAGGCAAAATAATTTTTTTTTTGGGTGGTGTTCCCATGTAGATAAACAAATAAGGAGGATAGCTACCAGAGAGAGTCTTCTTTAGGTTTTTCAGACTCTTTAAAATTGAAAATATCGGTGAGAAGGAACTAGCCCAGGCTCGATAAAAATCCACAGGACAGTATAGAGAGTCTTCTTTAAGTTTTTTAGACTCTTTAAAATTGAAAATATCGGCGAGCAGGAACTGGCCCGGGCTCGATAAAAATCCACGGGACAGTATAGAGAGTTTCCTTTAAGTTTTTCAGACTCTGTAAAATTGAAAATACCAGTGAGCATTAACTAATTTAGGCTCGATAAAAATCCACAGAAAAGTAGTAGTTAGGATTATTATTGTATTGTAATAAAAGAGGAAATGCCAGCAAAAGCGTGGTCACCTTGGTTCCAGAAGAAGAGGAGTTATGTCATCTCAGTCACTGGTCATTACAAAGTACCCTCCTGTTACAAAGCTTTCCTGCATTATTCCTCTATAAACTTTGGCAACTACATGGTGTTTCAAAGGAATTTGACCACAGAACACCAATTATTCCTATAAATCACTGCCACCAGAATCAGTGTCAAGATTTTTAAGCACTAGAAAAATGTTCATTTTTGTGCTTATCTCGCATCAATGATCACCTCTATGTACAAAGGGCCACCCCTATACCAAATCATCTCGTTGTGCCTATCCAGTATAAAAGAAGGGACCCTGCGTTATTCCGATACTAATTACCAATTTTACACACAAGTGATCCGACACTCAGGTAATCCGATACTCAGGTGATCTCGTACCAACTACAAATTCTACACACAGGTGATCTGGTACTCAGATGATCCCATACCAATTTCAACTCGGTGCCAAGGCGATCCGATACTTATATGATCCAGTACTGGTAAGAATATGACGGGTAACTTTCATCATGTTTCCAAGTCGTTGTCCAATTATTAGTGCTAGGACATACAGATTTGACACTTTTTTTCGTGTTATTTAAAGGAGTTAGAATAAATATGCATTTAGAACATATGATTGCTCTTGGATCATGACGTACCCCTGTTTTGTCACGAATCTTTGTAGAAATCTTAGACCTCACTTATGTGAGGAGGAAGTGTCCTACAAAATATCAAGAGTGCAAAGTCATGATGTCTTTTACCGGATCAAACTCATACTCCCTTTGTCTATCCGGTAAATAAACCCCATTATTCGTTGCCGTACTATATGAGACGACACGAACCATGAATCACATCATATCAAGTAATGATCCCAGCTGATTTCATATACACAAGTCCCGATCATAACGACCACATCCTTCCGTGAATATCGTCCGACAATAAGCTTCCCATGAATCTGGAAACCGTTAGTAGATCCGACCTACCTCACCATATCATCATGAGTATCAACATGACCGTTGTAATCCACACTTCCATTCATAAATGCTCTTCTGGATGGATTTGCCATCTAGATGAGCGTTATTTACCGTTGTTGTCACACCGTCTACAAACACCCTATGCCTTCGTATCCCTTGCATATTTTTCCCAACCGATACTCTATCATCCGGTACTCAATCCTCAACCCTCTGTATGTGATTTATCCACCCGAGAGAATTGTTTAAGCTAGCATGGGGGTCGACAGGCATGAGCCCATATTTCAAATATATAGAGAAACAACAAAATATCAAGCTTGTAAGAAAAAATATGAACAGGCAAGGTGGGTGCCATTCTTGGAGAAATTTAAAGGTCATCATGAGGGAATTTCTCTCATCTTTACACAGACATATGATGGAGAAAATATGCAGCTTGGGGATGTGAAGTTAACAATTACAGAGGCCACTATAGCAGAAGCTACGGGTCTCCCGATGGCTGGAGAAAAATACTTCAAGAGAGTGATCGTTGACAAAAAGCTCTGTCAAAAATTCCTCAAGCCAGAACATCACAACCGCGATTTGACCAAGGGCATCCCTCAAAGCTACATCAAAGAGGAATATTGGACGATGCTTATAAGTCTGCAGAAAATTCCTCACCTGCGAGGGAAGGTATGTCATGACCATCATTTATCATTTAAAGCTTTTATCACATTTAGAGGGAGGACCACATATTAATTTTCCCTACTTTTTATGGATGAGTTTAAAGAAAATGGCAAGAGGGGTGACATCAGTTTCCAAGAAACCTAAGACTAGCCTTCATCATCACAATTTAATCAAACTTTTGGTTGTTCATGCTTTAAAAACACAAGGGAGTAGTTGGAAGAAGTTACGCCAATAGAGTTTCGCTCAAGAAAAATCCAAATCGGTCGAGACACAGGAGGCAGGGACACACAGTGAAGGCTCGAGAAGAAAGGCAAAGAAAGACAGAAAAATGACATCAGGATGTAAAGAAGACACTGTTATGCCCAGCTCATCTCAACCCATTGAGAAATCAGTGACAGAAAAGTTTATCGTAGGGGAACCTGTTATATCAATAAAGAAGACAGCCACTCAATTCCAGAGAGTAAGTCCTACCTCGGTTCAAAGGAGTAAAAGACGAAAAGAAGGCTCAGAACTAGGTGGTCAATTGGATAGTGTTCCTGAAACAATTGTGGAAATTTCATTAGAACCAGCCAGTCAAATAGAGAAGACCCCTGATTTCCATTTACAAAGAAAGAAAAATTTTGCACAAGCTAAAGCATCTAGCTCAGTCCTGTGCCCTAAAGACCAACGATCACAGAATAAGAAACAAAAGAAGGAGGAGACAGATCAACAGGAGATTTTACTAGATCCAACTATAAAACCCCCTCTGAAATCCTCTAAAGAATTGAAAAGTATTTCTGAAGTTACTTGGCCTTCCAAAAACTCAATTGGTGAACTGAAGGATACTGCTAAGGTGACAAGTAAAAATAAAAAGAAACTATAAGGAAAAGAGGCACAAGTTCCAGAGCCCACGCCTCAAACTTCCAGGATAGGAATACAGGTTTTCCAACAAAAACAAACCCCAGAATTTACAATTCGATCCCGCAAGATAAAAGTCAAGTCAACACAGGAGGAACAGGTGTCCAAGCCTACCCCTGTCAGTAAATCTAAGAAAAGGAAATTGTTTGAAGAATCTCCTACCCCTGTCAGCAAGTTTAAGAACGCCTTGCTGCCCATACGTAGGACCACCAGAAGTATGGCCAAACAAGCGACAACTCCAAACATACCTTCTCCTCAAAGAGAATCCATAGATATTCCAAGTTCTCCAGAAAAAGGGAGTGGTTGGGGATCTACCACAAGCGAAACAGAAGGACTGGTATCAATAAGTGAGACGGAAGGGTTGGTGACAGAGACTTTGATAGATTTGAGGAAAGGAAAAGAAGCTCGAGAGGTGGTAACTCAAGAAGCACTCACACCGAGTCCAGGCAAGTCCCTGAGCAGACGAAAGATGATAATAAAGGCTCTAAGGAGTCTGAGGAAAGAAAAAGAGGCTCGAGATATGGTGGCCAAGAAAGTACTCACACCAATCCCATACAAGTCCCTGAATGAACAAACATTATTAATGGAAATTGAGAGACTGAAGCAAGAAGTTGAAGAATACAAAATACTAGATAGGCATATCAAGGCAGAGAATGTGGAATTGAAAGAGAAGCATGTAGAGGTCTCTACCAAACTTAACAAGGTCTTGTGATTGATCCATTACACTAGGGTGATCAAGAAGGAATTGAATAATGAAGCTTCTGGTGTTAACATCTTGCAATCTAAGGAATGACAGAGGAGGGTCCAATTGTGCAGAAAGTTTTTGGGTATCAGTTTTTGATAATGTTGCATGAGGACATGCAACATCTTCAGCATGGGGGAAATGTTGAGTCTCTATTTTGACATAGATAATGCCCTATATTACCATATATCTAAGCCTTTTTGCCTCTGTTATAAACCTATACTGGACTACTCCCTCCCAAAACACATGCCTAATAGCTATGTCATGTCCACAAGAGGTAATTGATGATTTAAAGCATGTCTGTTTAACTTTCTTAAATTAATTCGATTGAAAGTGTTTTATTTTGTATAGTCCTAATGATTTGATTTATGAGTAGTCTATCTGGCACTACCAGACACTGTGTAATCTGGTACCAAATCCATTCTGGTACCCAAGATAGTTTTAATTCAGTACCAAGACGTGTGTTATTCCGGTACTACCTGCTCTGCTCTATTCTGGTACTAGACTCACGACTGTGTGCAATCTGGTACCAGAACCTCTATTTCCAGAATGCGCCATTTGGACCAGAATAATGGTGAAGATTTCGAGAAGACAGTTGGATAGAAGTGCCCGAGTCAGTTTTCCAGTTGCAAGAGACTCCATCGCTCATGCACTTCATGTCATGAGGATGGAGTCGATTCCTAAAAATTCGATGTAAATCTTAAATGTGAAATCTCTCAGACTGTTTAATGTTTATCCATAGATATTGATAGTATCAACTTACCTTATATAAGGAATGTTGTATAGATGATAGCAAAGGGGATAATAGCGAATGTAAAAAATTATACTGTAAGAACCAGACAATACTTATCATTGTCATGTATGAAGTAAAATATTGTTGATCCAATTTACCAGTTGAATTAATACAGAAGATATTTTATGTCAATTCTTGGATGTGAGTGAAAAGTTTTAGTCTGTTACTTCCTTAAGAGGTTCCTTGTTGGTTCAGAAAGGGCCCACCACCCCAACTATGGTAAACCTCCTTATATATGTTCTATTTGTTTGTGTGGATAGTTTACAGCAGTGTGTGTGTGATTGGTCTTTACTTCATTTTCAGGATTGAGCATTGAGTTAATAATTTTGGATTGGTGTGAACAAGCAAGTGTTAGATCGAATAGACATTTCATTCTCAGATGTTGAAGGTAGCTATTTCATAATTTGAAGTGTGGGACTGATATTTTGAGTTTATGACTGTAGTAGACCTAGTATCGCAAGGGACCAGGAGACTTTATATTTCATCTTCATGTTCTGTAATAAAGTCTTTCAGTTATACTTAACTTCCCTTGTGCTGGTTTGATTGAATTACATGAGGTTGAAGTTGGCTTTTGTTTCAAGAATGGTTGGAATTGATTGTTTTAATTACTACAGGAGACAAGCTTCTCAAAGTTCATCTTTTCAATTCAAGCGCCTAAAATGAACAGACTTATTTCTCTAGGAAAAAATCTCTTTGATTGACTGTTTGTTTAAGTTTCATTATCATTTTTCTCTTCTAGGTTCAGAGAATACTTTGAAGTATTTAGAAATATTAGAAATGGGATTTTTATGTTATTAATTATTTCCTATATGCAACAGACTTAGGTAGGTTACTTGTTCTCGGCACATATAGTGTAATGAATCTTTCGATTACGAATCCCGGATTGACATTTAAATGAGTGTGAGATATACATTGAACATATTTACGCACCAAAAATAGTTAAATCATGATCCTGGATCTTGGCAGGCCAATGTGCAAGCTTCTATGAAAGATAAGTCTGTGAGAGAAAAAACTTGACCATGAATAAAGGGACTTTTAACAATGTGTGCTTAGCTAAGATGAAGTGGCAAAACTTTTCAACAGCTTTAACAAGAGAGAAAGCATGTTTTTCAATAAAAGAATATTTAAAGTCATCATCAGACAAGATTTGACTCATGTAAGCCATTGGTTTTTCATTTCCTTGGTCATCACATTGCATGAGGATAGCAGAAACTGCTTCCTCTATGGCATTAGTATATATCATGAATTCTTTCTCAAAATCTGGCTTCACCAAAATTGGCGCGGAACTGATTTCTTTCTTAATCCCTACAAAAGAATTTTTGAAAATGTTGTCACATACATTAGAAAATTCCACCAAGTGTTCATTTGTAGTGACAATGTTATTCCCTAGAAAACTAGGAAGGTGTTATTTGAATTTAGGAAGTGGACAAGTAGCAGGTGCCAGGTTAAGAGGAGAGGAAACATGCCAGGGTGTGGTTGTAGAATCTTCTTCAAATTGAAAAATCCCATACTTTTTAATGACTTTGGTGGGGTTTGTGGTAGATTGGACAGGGACTTGGTGACTATATAAGCTACCAATCACTAACGAAGCTGAAGATTGAGATGAAGAAGCACCTCCAGAGCCACCACTAGATTCCATCTTGTGGATAATAGGTAAGGGAGAGAAAGACGAACTGGATGAATTAGACAAGGTTCTCCTTAAATCACTTTGTTGGGTTGATAACACAATGTTCCTTCTTCCTATTTCAACGATAGGATTAATTTCATGTGATAAGCCTCTTCTTCTCCTAGAAACATGAGGGTCTAAGGACATGAAAAGAATATCAAATCTACAAAATAAATTTATGGTGTATTCCTAAGCTGTCTACATCCAGCTTCCCAATGTTCTTGGGCACTTATGTCTTGTTCAATTGTTTCCCATGAACGATTAAGCTCGGCCCGACTATTAGTAGTGTCTAAAATGGTGTTAAACATGTTTAAAGCAATGTCGTTCTGATCTTGAAGACCAGGCTCAATATTGGGTTGCCTTGCAACCGATATAGTCATTAAGAAATGAAACAGTCAAAGGATCAATATCAGAAATGTAAATATATTCAATGATAATCAAGCATAAATATCAACCAGAGAGATATTGAAGATCTCCCCAGTATGGTCGCCAAATAAATGTTGAGGAAAAGATATGAAATGATCTTACTCAAGCATTTTCAGATCTTGCTTGGCTCAGGCAAGATAGACTGGAATATCACCCTATGTTTATTGGTTACAAGGGCTTGGGATGATTTTTTTATAAATGAAAGATTGCTGAAAAATTCAATGTTTATGTAATTTTCTGAATATAACAGATACAGAAATAAATGTAGAGATAGAAGTTAAAATACCAAGTCAATAATCAACAAAGATGAGACATAAAGAAAATGTTTATTTCATTCCAATTTATTGAAGAATCGTTCTCTTTACAAAATTCCCTGAGGAAGTTTGGACCAAAGTCAAACTTAGATATCCCCGATGAAAACCATACAAAAGTTCTTCTAACAGAAAGTAAAAAAACTGAACTTTAAAAGTTGGATCAGCTTGCCACAAATTGTTGCCCACTCGACTCTTCACAATATCCTTTATCAATCATGAAATTTAATTCACAAACAGACAAGTCCACACAACCTTGAATCTTGTTGTCTACAATAGGACCCTATTATCATAAAAGAGAATTAAGCTTTCAATGAATTAAAGAATGAATGAAAACTGAATTATCTCAATAAAACTCAAGAAAAGACCTTAGTATGCTTTCTCCCTCTATTCTCTTCTTGTTCCTCCTTCTCTTTTTGCCTTTAAGCAATCAGAATTAGTTGAATTTATTAAAATACCTCTGTTAGTTAAGTTAACTAAACTCAGCTAACTTTTAGTTTAGGGGAAAATTAATAAAATAATAATAAGGGTCTTTAATAAATAATAACTACTAGGTGGGACCCCTTGTTACTCCCTTTAGTTTCTTTAACAAGCATAAACACAACTAGTTAATCAATCAAACACATCCCTCGTTGTGGCTCCCATCATCACTCTCATAATTTGAAAATTAATATCAATGATATTTGAAACTATATCCAAAAAATAGTGTGTTGTCCCAAAACTTCAGAAGTCAACTGTTCTCAACAATCAATAAATAAAAACACTCAAAAACCATATTTTCCACTCTGGGAGGCAATTTTTCCCTTGTTGTTGTCTCCCTTTGATTTCTCTGAAATTTTCCTTAGGCTGTGTAGAGCCTTTAGGCATGATCTCACTGATAACATGAGAGCAATCATCTCTCAAATGCAAGCAGGATGAAACGGATTTGGTAGAGTCATTTGAGGGAGAGGAGGGGGCAGCAGCATCTTTTCCTTTATCACGAGCATGGTGGGCTTCGGTTTTGAACCTTTTTCTTTTGTGGGAAGATTGTACTGGTGAGTGTGTAGGGGTAGCTTAGACAATGTGGTTAATCGGTGGAGGAGGAGCAGGTAGAGACAAATTGGGCCAGCCATGATGTTGGGAGACTGTCAGGTGGACAATCTCTTGCCATCCATCATTTTCAGGGACTTCGGGTTGTAATGAGACATGAGGGGGAACTCGGATACCAGGGACATGCGGGGCTTGGAAAGGAGGCCTTTCTGGCCTAGGTTGGACCACTCCTTGTCCAATCCAGTTAAAAAATCTAGCTTGGAATAGCTGGCTCAACTCTTGTGAGTCTGCATCAAAATGTATAGAAAACCTTGGCCCTCTAAGGCTCGTGTTCCAATCTCCTCTTCCCTTGTTACCCCGGGCATGGATACCTCTCCTGAAGAAGCTCAAACTTGTATTCATTAATTATTAGCAACTATTTTCTTCAACAAACCATACATGACATCTCCTTAAATATGAAACAAAGTTTGGCTCAGCAACACATCAGATTCATGCAATCCAATACATAAAATCATTTAATACTTGTCAATGAGCAGGGTGTGAATAAGGGTTCTGGGATATATGATAGATTGTATTAAGCGAAAAGTGGTAAAATGAAGGGGGGTAGATCATGATTACTGCTCAACAAATCATCAAACAATCAACTGTATTGTAATAACAAAACATGTCAATTGTAACTCATCCATGTGCCATCCTTCAACTCCTATAACACAGAGTTTTCATTTAACTATAATTTAATTTTAAGAATAGGGAATGAATAGTGAATCTGGGAAGCTGAGGGGACTTGTAATGTGTAGAAAAGTGAGAGAATGGCAGGGAAATAATGAATATTGTTCATAAAACAAATCAAGTAATCAATAAACATAATTTTGTACTCAATACAAAAAATACCAACACCAATTGAATAATTATTGTGTATCAAAATGGTTCATTGTTCAGCATTCAAATACTTCAAAACTTCTCAATTAGAACAGTTTGCAATCATACTCATAATTGAAACATCTTTCAACAGTCATGTTAAGAAAATGCTTGGCCTCTAATTTATTTCCTTTTCATTTAAGAATCGAAATAAAACACAGAGCAACATTGCTCCACCTCTATCCATAATACATCACTATAAAAATATCTTATATTGTCCATCAATTCACAATCGGCAAATTAAAACATATGCATAGGTCCCTTTCCAAATTGAATAGACTTCCAAAATATGCCCAATTTCATACATTCTTCAACATATCAACCAATAAGTTATTGTAACGGAACCACATTCAACATAAACCCGAGCTTCATCACTGTCAATGCAATTATTTAAAATATGCATGATGATTCCATAATTGATCCACAGTGAACATAACGAAATAACACACAGTTATCAATTCCATAATTTGTTATAACCCTGATCGGGCCTAGTGAAACACACATGAGTCTCCAATTTTCAATCAACACCCTGTTGTAGAACACAGTGATTCAAAGTATAATGAAAAAGAGGCAGCCCTTTGACTGCATATTATTACTCATTCCCGATCACAAATTTTTGACCAATTTCATCATAGGAAGATGAGATAGGGACTCGACAAAACATTCCATAACCACTCCACTTGATAACCAATCTTTGAACACCAAAAAGATGCCCGGCAGGAGTAAGAACAGTTGGGGATTTTTTTAAATCGGGCTATGTCACAACAAATACAAAGAGGTAATCAAGAGTGTGCTCAGTCATAAATAGCACAGATAACTGGAGGTCCTTGGAATCATATCAACCATAGGAAAAGAACCTTCGATACAAGCATAGTAGAAAACACAGGGTTCCTTATAACTCTCGGTCTGGGCAATGGCACAACAGTTAGCCACAGAGGAAATAATGATGGGTAGGGTAGAAAAACGATGCACATAGTGCATCTTGCATTTCTATAAGAAAAGTGAATGTCCACTGGACAGTGACAGTTACCCAAAACACACATAGGTATAACCTCTATCTATTTCTTAAGAGTCGAATCGTTTGACAACAATGGCAGTGAGGATGCATAACCCGAGGCATAACTTATATCGCCCAACAACCATATAGCATATATATCGACATTATGGCCACCCTAAGACAAAACTATGAGATACTTTGATGCCAAGACCATGTGAATAATCCCGCGACCATGACTCTGGAAAAATACACAGCAACCAAATGGCAATCTGAACACGACTGGACAGGGTTACCCTCATAACTGTGAGGAAGCAACCGAAAAGAATACACAGAGAGAAACCCTCCACCATTAAAATACAGAGCGATAATACCCATATTCATTCAAAAATCCATAGAGACCCTCCACGATTTTAACCAACAAAGAAACCAGCGAATGCACAAGTCAACCAAAAACCAATTCTTGTTCTTGCAAATCGAACAATTACACGATCATTCGAGAGAGAAAAACCACACATTTACAAAGTTGCAATTCTCAAGAAAACACAAACCCAAGCATTATTGATCCATTGTTTGTTCATACACAGAGTGTAATTCATGGATGGGGTGAAAAAGAACCATACCTGTAACTAAGAGCTTAAAAGGGCGAGTTGGTCGAGCGTTTTCTTCCCAAGCTTGAATTTCGGAGCTTAACCACCACCAGATCAAAATGCAACAAGAACCATACTAGGGTGACAGCATGATGGGGGGAGTATGGAGTGACATTCATTTACTTCATGTCGCTTCCATCTCCTCTTCTATTCAATTCCAAAGTACAATACATCCAACACTCCCCATATCATTTAAACCATGTAATCAATTTCCAAACCATTGAAACTTGTGACAATATTCCTTTCCCAATACGCCACCCAAAACATTCACGTCAACCCTTTCCAAGTCCTTATGTCATACCATATGCATTGCCATGTCATATGCACCCCAAAATAACTCAAATGAAAATCATATAGCCACTAACCAACCATATAATAGTTAGGACTAACACTAACATGTTTTACATTACCATTTGCACATAACCTTTAACGTAGCTTAAACATAGGCCCTTTCTTTTAGGATTGTTCCCCTAAGTTTCTTCCCTTTGTTTTGGTTATGCCATTACTAACATATTTCTTGTGTATGTGTAGCCAGGAAATAAATCATGGTGACATGATTAAACATAGAAACTGTAAATATATGCCAATCATAACATAAAAATAAAGCTTTAAATAGCAAACCATCCCATAAAATGCATCATCCACCTATCACTATGTCGAAATGAAACCAAGACTGCATCTCAACCATATAGGACCCTGTAAGCATCATCAAAATAGCAACAAAAAATGTGTGATATGACTATCTTCGAGCCTCCAGTCCATAAGGGGGTCCCACTGACTAGTATTATATTATTAGCATAGCTTAAATAATAGGGATTTAGCAATACTTTGCGGGCGAAATTCCACATTACGATTTTAATCATCAACAAACTGGCGACTCCACAAGGAAATCTATTTCCAACAGATTAAGAACTCAGAATGTATGGTTTCACAGACCAAGTAACATCAGATCAAGAATATATCAATCAGAATGATTATGCCATAGGGGGAAGTGAACGGATTTAATGGAAAAATGACCAGGAATTTGGGAATAACTCATGGAAAGTGTTGAGTATGAGGGGGTTTATCCCTGTAAGCATAATCATTTAACCAAAATTTTCTCTTGACTTCAAGGAGAAAATTTTTATGGACTTTCTCTTTTGAATCTCAAAATGGATGAAGAAATGGAAAGCAGAAGAGAGAAGTAACCAACTATCTCATAAGACAACAGTGAAAGTAGATAACAAATTCAATGATGCTTTCAGGGGGAATATCATAGCAGTCATGTAAGCTTGATTGTTATTGGCTAACAATACTTTGCAGGAGTGTTGTTGTGGTAGAACTGATCCAACATTTTATTCTTGGCCAAAAATTTAAATCAAAGGAACAAAAGCAAGAAATGTAATAACAAAAATGAAACTACAAAATTGAAAACAACAGAAATGAAAACAGCAGAAGGAAAACTACTAAAATGAAAGTAGAATTGAAAAATTGTTTTAAAAGAAGAATTGAAAAATTGTTTTAAAAGAAGAATTGAAAAAGCAGTAATGAAAACAGAATTGAACTACTAATATACAAAACAATCCAAACAACGTTAAACTCTTCAAGTTGGTTCCACGTAGTGTTTTAAGGGAGAACCATTAGTGTTGTAGGAAAACAATCGCTCTTGTAAATCTTTTAGAATGTAAGAGTTTGTACCCAGGAAAAAAGCGATCTTGAAAGGACCTAGCCATAATTTTTGAAACTTTGAATGCCTTCCTCTATCAACATGAGTTGAATCCAATAACAGTACCTTCTCATTGACTTTAAATTTGACAGCTTTGACACTCTTGTTGAAATATTTTTTAATAGTCTGTTGTCTTCTCTTTATATTATCCAAGGCAAACGTCCTTTTCTCCTCTAAAGCCAAAAGTGAATTAATTATTTGGGAGACATCAGAAGAATTCAATTCTTCGACCTGTAGCATTAACCTGCTCATCTCGTGAATGTTTAAGCGGGACAACTTAATTCCATTTAGTAAAATAGTATGTGGTTGTTAAGATAAAGACTTGTCCTGCGGAAGACGGAGGATTAATAGGACCAATAAAGTCCAAAGCCCACTTTCAAAAAGGAAAGTCTGGGAGGACAGGTTGTAAAGGCATGGTTGAAAGGTGTTCCTTCCCAACAAATTTCTGGCACTTGTCACAAGATCTGGAAAAAACATACGAATCACGAAAAATTGAAGGCCAATAATATATGTTTTTTATAATCTTGAAAGCAGTGGTTTTAGCAGAAAAAATGACCTCCTACATGAATAACAGAATTTGAAGAACCATGAGTTTCTTGCAACAATTTATGTTCTTCCTCATCATTTACACAGCGAAGCAACATACCATCGACAGATCTTCTAAACAAGAAGTCTCCTATAATGACGTATCTAGTAGATTCGAGACGTAGCCTTCTTCTTTGGTGAGTGACTAAGTTATCTGGACATCTTTGATTTTGCAAATAGTAAACCAAATTTTTGTACCAAGGATGTTCAGAAACAGGAAGGATTTGATTTTCAATGTAGAACAGTGTTGATAGAGAGCTATTATGTTCATCAATTTCTTCACTAGTTTCAGCATGTTGATCTAAGTGAAGGGCTCAGTCATGTCCCTTGACAGTGTTAGAAGTCACAATAGTTAAATCATGCTCTTGGATCTTGGTAAGACAATGTGCGAGCTTCCCTGAAATATAAGTGTGTGAGAGCAAAAACTTGACTGTGGGTAAAGGGACTTTTACCAACGTGTGTTTACCTAAGATGAAGTGGCAAAAATTTTCAACAGCTTTAATAAGAGTGGAAGCATGATTTTCAATAAAAGAATATTTAAAATCATCTCCAGACAAGCTTTGACTCATGTAAGCCACTGGTTTTTCATTTCCTTGGTCATCACATTGCATGAGGATAGCAGAAACTGCTTCCTCTATGGCATTAGTATATATCATGAATTATTTCTCAAAATCTGGCTCTGCCATAACCAGTGGGGAACTGATTGCTTTCTTGATCCCTACAAAATCATTTCCGACATCATCTGTCCAAGAAAAAGAACAATCTTTCTTAAGCAGATTATGAATTGGCTTGACCATCACAGCAAAATCAGGAACAAACCTACGGACGAAGTTAATAACACCCATAAAATATTGAACCTCCTTCTTGGAAGTGGGAGCACGCAGATTAAGGATAGCAGCAATTCTTTCAGGATCAATGCTTATTCCTGAATCGGAGAAAATGTGTCCAAGGAGCTTTCCCTTGGTAACTTCGAAAATAGACTTAGAAGGATTTATAGAAATTCCAAATTTCTCGCATTGCATGAGAACCTTTTTAAGATGATCAAAATGATTTGATCGGTTTTTAGAATACACAGTTAAGTCATCAAGATAGATCTAAATAATATTGCCAATCAAATCATCAAAAGCTATTTGCATAGCTCTTTGAAAAGTGGCACCTGCATTAGATAAGCCAAAAGGCATACGTTCATAAGCAAAAGTTCCCCAATGAGTAATAAAGGTGGTTTTATATTCATGTTCCCTTTTTACCTTGATTTGATTGTAACCAAAAAAATTGTCAAGTAAGGACATCATCTGTGACCCTCCAACTTGCTGCAAAATCATTTCCATATTAGGGAGAGGAAAGTGATATTTTATACTAGCCTGATTCAATGTGTGAAAATGTACACATAATCTTATTTGACCAGTTGTTTTCCGAACGGGAACCAAATTGGAAACTCATTCAGAATACTTGTCCAAAAAAATGATCCTAGCCTTCAAGAGTTTTTCCAACTCCTTTCGAATAGTTGCTTCCAGTGCAGGGTTAATGGGTCTTTGTTTTTTCCTAACTGGTTTTATGCTCTCCTTGATAGGAATGGAATGATGTGTAAGAGTAGGATCAAAACCACGAAGATCCTCATAAGACCAAGCAAAAACATCTTGAAATTCACCAAGCAGTCTAGCGAACTTCATTTTTTCTTCATCAGAACACTGAGCACCTATTTTAACATTCTCTGGAGATTKGGGTGTTCCAATSTTCAAGAAAATGTTTTCACCCGCTATCCTTTTTTACTCCTCTTCTTTATGTTTCTCTTTGTGGCCTACATCACTCGATGAAAATGAACTTTCTATAGGAGTCAATCCTTTAGGAATTTTGTTATCTTCCATCGATATGATTTCYTTAGGCTTGTAAGGTTCATTTTGAATGAAAACACAAATGCTCCCATAACAAGGGAAGACCTGCCATGATTCTATATTTTGAGGGATGTGTGGATGATACAGAGACTGGAAAGTACAATCAGGTCTTTGTGGCAGAAGTTGTTGAGTAGTAGAGGCTGCAAAAACAGCTAACCGGTCAGCCATTGAGTTCAATTCCCTTTTAACATGAGTGATGTTGAAAGATAGTAAGTTCGAGATAAGTTCCCAAATAGTTTGGGTGTAGCGTTTCATTAACTTGTTTCTAGGAGAGTATATCTTTCGTACGAGGTTTACAACAAGTTCGGAATCCCCAAAAACTGTAAGTTGACCACAACCCAGATTATAGGCATTTTCAATGCCTAACAGTAATGCTTCAAATTCGGTGACATTGTTTGTGCAAGCAGACTCTAGCCTATAGGAAAAGTTATGAATCTTACCCGCAGGAGAGTACAAGATAATACCAACTTTGTTTCCTTCATTGGAGCATGAACCATCAAAGTGCATATGCCACATCCCATTGTCTAAGTCGATTTTTTCCAAGGTAGTGTTGTCCTCATCTGTAAAGATGGAATACACTCCTAGGTCCTCCTCGATATAATTCACATTAGGTTGTGGAACACTTTCTATGTAAGGTGAAATCCTTCCCTCTCTAAGGACTATGATGTTTTTACCATTCGGAGGAATGGATAAGTGTGTCACGTCAAGTGAGAGGCATCCACTCGTCAAAGCTTGCCAATATCTTCCTAGAATGATCGAATAGTTACTTACTAGCATATCGATTACCTGGATATTAAGGGTTGTCCTTATTTCAGGGTGTGCACACAAAACCAAGGTCATGTCCTTGATTTCACCTATGGTCATTTCTTGTAGACTATTATAAGAGATCATGCTTCTGGCATTTTCAATTGTACAAGACAAGCCTAGCTCTTCCATAATAATATTTGACATTACACTTGAGCCCAACCTGTCATCAATTAGGCAACAATGGGCAATCTTATCCATAATCTTTACATAAATATAAAAAGGGGGTTTTTTTAAAGGGTATCTAAACTTATGTACACCTACTTTATTTACAAACAAATCCTGTTAATCTACCTCTTCAGAGAGGTTGGCTACAACGGAAGCTTTTCCTTCCATGAATTGTTTTAGATGCTTATGTTGTTTAGGGACGGAAACCATGTCCAGAAGGGTTGCATATGCTTTGATGTTGTCCAACTGATTTAAAATATTGTATTTGGAAGAGGGGAGAGGGGGGATAGTTCCTTGACTGTCAGGAGCCTTAGGCACTATTGACGGGCATAAGTGACACACTGTCAACTAGGAGAATAGATCCGGAATGGGGTTGTCTAATTATCCCAAGTCATTTGGTATAATCTATTCTGACGAGTTTAATGGCTCCGTTAGCCAACTAGGGTCCTAAAACAAAGAAAAGAAATAAACTACTCTAAAGCTAAAACTATGATACAATATAGTTTAATCTAAATATTTACAAGTGTTTCCAGAAATATAAATATGTGATTGTAAACAGAGTAATTACAAATTGCAAGTTTTTGGTGAATGCCTTGCGAAATCAATGTTTGGTGATTGTTTTCGAAAGTAGATAAAGAAACCACATATTTTTGTATTTTCTATTTTATAATCTAAAATCTAAGAACTTAAAAAAAAAAAGCTAATAAAACATAATCTGAAACAAGGATAGAATAATGGTCACAGCCAATTTAAATTGTCCTGTTTTGCTAATAAACAAACTGATAACAAAAATTGAATGTGAATAAAGCTAACCTGAGATTAGTTTCATACTGTGTCTATGTCTCTGTGCGATCCAAACCTCCAACTATCTTGTCTGTGAGATAAATCTACGACAGACTTGTACTAACATCTCTTGAATAAACTCAAGGTTTTTATTGACAGTTTGGATACAAGACAGAGTAACAGAAATGTAGATCCAGTGATCTTGTGATTATGAATGATTACAGTAAAATAAATTTCAATGTGAAACATTCATTGGATACATCAACTAAACATCAAGCATAAATTATGACATTGAAGTTGAAATGACGATCACATAGATAATATATGAAACAGCAAGTTATAGACAAAAATTTAAAGTACTGAATAAAATGAAACATCGCATGCTAATGAGACTAAAGTTTCATAACATATCAATCTTCCATAATAAAAAGCAAAACATAAATGGAACAGTGTCACCCAGGTCTAAAGCCGCAATGTGAATCACTTGTCCATTCAATTCTGAGTATTACATGTCCATAATATGTTCCAAGAAAACATGAACTCCTTTACTAACAAAGTAAATAGTATTTAAAGTAACCTAGGATCACATACTCATATCTCACAGGATAGAGATGGATCTCCTAAAATCAAGCAGTATTAAAAAAACAGTGGATTGGGAACCACTTATAACAAAGTTGGTTTATTCAAAAATATATCAAAGTTTCTATAAAACATGAAAAAAAAGAAACTACTAATCACTTGCGTATAATTGAAAGATATTTCCTCCCAGTAATTAGCAGTAGCATCTCAAATTTCCTAAAAAAAAACAAAACCATTTTAATAAATTAGAAAAACAATTAATCATAACTAATTACTAATTTTTATAAAAAAAGAGACTTGGCTATAGAATCGAAGATTTTGTAGCCAGTCTTAATTTTAGTAAATAAAATCAAACTTCAAATCGATTTATTTTGAATTAGATAACAGAGATAAAACGAAAAAGAAAATCAAATTGTTTACCATTAAAAGTTAACTAAAGAGGGTTCGGGTATTTCAGAATTAATTATCGCCTTGACATTGGTTGCATTCTTGATTACTATGTTTCCTAATCTCTTAATACGTTTATATTTCCTCTAGACATGTGCCTTGAGATCATGGTTTTCTTGCCTCAACAAATCATTCTAGGTAGTAAGAGTTTTAATTCTGGACTGTAGGAGAGGAATGTCAGTGTAATACCGCTTGACCCAATGGAAATAGACATCACATTGTACAAGAGAGATGGCAGGTCGATGAAGTGCATAGTCAAACAAGGATGTATCAGTCTTACCTGTTGTTTGCTTCTGATCATGCATAATACCGAAGAACCCTTCTTTACCTTTAAGACATGGTGGCAAATTTTTCACGAAATCATAAGATTCAGTAGGACCGATAACTTCCCTCTTGGAACCCTGCAGTTCTGGATATTCCCAAACTAGAAAATCCTCTATCTCAGGATCCGAACCCTCATCGATCTCGATCAGACCGATGGAGCTCAGATGAGTATCATTTCAGTTCCTTAGTTTCCTCGAAATTAGGTGACCTGCCTTCTTGTTCTTGAACCCTAAGTCTGGGCATTGTTGTTTTGTTCCTTTGCAAGGTTTCTCGATATCCGACTTAATAATAATGTTCAGGATAGAATCAATCTTAGGAACAAGGGGGTCAATTACCTTCAATTAACCAGTCTCTTTCTCAGGAAATCCTGCAAGTGAAGACTTACTCGGCATCCCTACGTCTAGAGGGTTTATGTTGATAAAATTTGGTCCATTGATCGAAATACCAAACTAGTATTCAATCAGTGGATTTTCTACGTTAGGGTTTATTGTAGGAACAGTCTAGGAAAAACCATTCCTCATCAAAAAATTCTCCCAACAGTCACCTACAGTTGATAGGTGATACATCCACAATATCTTAACCACTCTGTGATGGAACAGGTTTGAATCAACACCCTGTTTTTTATATCGTTTGGACATCTTATAGAGGCTTCTCAACAAGTAACATGGAATATCTAAATTGAAACCATTGAAATGCATGAGTAAACGGATATGGTAGAGGAAGACCAATCCGTATCGACCTTCGCGTGTCACAAATTGCTTGAGAATTAACAACAAACTATGCCATCTAGGTTTTACCAGGGAGATAGAAATACCTTTCTCATAGCAGTTGATCTTTCGGGATGTCATAAACAGACTCCACGGGAATCCTTCAATTCGGGCATTTTTGAACCATTTTTCACCCTTTGATGAAAGACCTATTTCTTTTCTCACAAACTCCTCGGTCAATTCTAACTGTGTGTCACCAATTTTAGCTCTGCAACCATCGAAGGTTTGCGCGAAATATTTAGCCACTTGAAGATTATAACCCTCAAATTTATTAAGGAAAACATCCCAGCCGTGGCTTTTTAGATCCTCAATTGCATCGTCATGGGAAAGTAAAGCATTGCATCCATTCGGCTCCAAGCGAACGATAGGCGCCATGAAAAATGTAACCAGAATGCAACAGGGGTTACTCTGGATAGTTTTAGGTTCGAATCGTGTGAGCAGTAGAAACAATTATGAATGGAGAGTGGAGACATAAAAATAACATAGCTTTTGTGTTATCATAACTCAAATAGTGGGAGTGAAAACCAGGGGTTTGATTGTAATTCTTACCATCCCTTGTGATGAGAGCCAAACATGCAGAGTATTGAAACCCTATGCATGTATTGAATGGCTCATTAAAATGTTAAGCCAGCAAGGTGAGGTGAGGATGTGAGTATAGCAGGTGTGTATTCATTTGTATGATTTTTGGTACGACCACCGAATTCGTGACAAGACTATCAAAAAAAATATCAAAGGCTCTTCACAAATCGAAAATTATCAAACCATTGAAACAATAATCGAATTAACACAAAAAAAATGGGTCTAACAACCATTTTATAAGATTTATATTTCAATTTCATATGAATGGTTTGTTGAATGATATACCTAAGGCAGAAAATTACTAAAACAACAAGCCAAGTTTTATGTTTAATTCATGTTTGCGGTCATGAATTAAAAACAAAACAATCGAAAATCGAAATAGTAAAAATTAATGAAGTAGGCTTTAACCCAATCAGTCATAATAAACTCAGAAAAGTGTTTATAGATGGGTTGATGGTAGCTACAGAAAAATGCAAATTCTTTCAATCATGTACAATATCAAAAATGATGTATTGTTGCCAACAATGGCGACGTACTGGGCGAAGCAGTTATCTCTGCATCACCAAAATCTCATGTTAGGATGAATCAGAAAAATGAATATTTGAGAAACAATTGAAAACAAATCAAGCATTCAAATCAAAACTCAGGAAATAACATAGTCTAGCATCAGATGTGTTTCTATCAAAAATGTAATCTGGTATCAAATCTAGATTATGAGCAAAACGATGTTTCAGGCAACCGCCTCCGATACTATTGACAGGGCCACTGTTGCCAGCAGGCGTCCATAGCCTCGGCAGGGATGCCATTTAACCCACTCTAACACCTCTATCCTATCCAAAATTTGTCCATCCATGATAAAGAACATCTTTACTTTTGATCAATTCCAAAAGGACATACCTGATAATTTTCTTAAACCCGACATTGCTTCGCTACCAACAGGCCTATTCAGTACCCCGGTGAAGTTGCCTCGGCATCATGCATGCATTTACCCACTGCCAGCAGACCTGTTTAGTGTCTCAATGGATTTACAGACACTTCCCACACCTTGCAGTGCTTTCAACTCTCTAGAATTTGTTTACAAATTTACAAAAAACTTTATGATATTAAAGAGAGCGGGGTGATGTTGAAAATCTCAAATTTGAGAACAAAATTTGATTTTATATAATTCATCTTATCATTTAATGATCTTTACCATGATCTAAACACTTATATTTCTGTTAATAAAACATCTCAAGGACAGGAAGGTATAATTGAGTTGTTTTCTTAAAAAACAGGGACAGCGTTAAGAGTCTTATTAATGATAATCGTATCCTCTAGAGATTTTGAAAAGAAACCAACAACATTGTTATGAGCAGGAATTTTCTTCTGTTGATCTGAGTTTTAGCATTTTCAGCATCGGTGCTTTGAAAAGTCATGAGTTGTTTCTCTTGGAAAAAAATTATTATTTCGCTTCCAAAATTGAAATGGTGACATAGATATAATTATTCAGAAACAAATCAAAACAAGCAAAATGAAAAGAACCAAAATAAAAATAAAAAAAACAAAAACAAAAAAATATGTACAAAGAGATGGATCTGGAATCATCATGTGAAATACCTTTTGAGAGCCTGGTCATTCACTGGGAAAGTGTCTGGCTGTCCCTCCGAATTTTGCAGGTGGAAAGAGTTGCGACCTAATTTTTTAGAAATTACAAATGCTCCCAACCACAGATTCTGGAACTTGGTGTGTTCCCCCTTTCCCTCATGAGCTTTGTCCCACTTGAGAACCAAATCTCTGACATTGAAATTCCTATCTGAAGAAGAATTTGAATCAAACCAACTTTTTACAATTTGTTGATGTTGATCTAGTTTTTGTTTTGCTTGTGCCCTTACTTCCTCCAATTTTAACAAGGCATTATATCAACCTTCTAGGGGAGGGCACTCCTCTTCTTTAAATTTATGCGATAATTGCAGAGAAGGTAGTAGAACATGTGGAAGGAGAATTGCTTCTCTTCTGTAGACGAGAAAGAAAGGGGAATTACCAGCAGAGGCTTTTGGTGTCATCCTATCAGCCCAAAGTGCATTATACAGTGCATTGTGTCAGTTCTTATGATTCTCTGAAACTGTCTTGTTAATGATCTTGATTAAATTTTTGTTTGTTGATTCTGCTAAACCATTTCCTTAAGGGTAGTAGCTGGCAGAATATTTCAGTTTAATCCCTTTTTCCAAAGCAAAAATTTTCATATCGAGGAATGAAAAGTAGGAGGCGTTATCAAAGACCAAACATTCGGGAATGTCGAATCGAGTGATGATATGAGAGTTAAGGAAAGATACTACCTGATTTGTGTTTACCACTTTCAAAGGTACAGCTTCAGACCATCTGGTAAAATAATCCGTTGTTGTAATGATATACTTTTGTTGTTGTGAAGAAGAAGGATTAATCGGTCCTATGATGTCAAGACCCCATTGTTGGAAAGTGGAATCTACAGTGACAGGCTGCAAAAGGAATGTTGCCTTTTTCACTCGTCCTGCAACCTTCTAGCAGATTATGCATTTACGAAATAATGCATGGGCATATTTAAACAAAGTGGGCCAATAGTACCCATCTCTTAACACTTTGTGAGAAGTGGTGTCTCCACCGAAGTGACCACTGGCTTCACCTTCATGAAGTTTAGATAGCACTTTCTCCGCTTCTTCCTTTTCTAAACAACGCATAAGAACACCATCAAAGTTCTTTCGAAATAATACATCATTAATTAACTGGAAAGATGTAGATTTTAACATGAGTGTTCTTCTGTTTTTAGGATCAAGATAACGAGGATCAGATCCATGTATCAAATAAAATTTAATGTTCTCGTACCAAGAGTTGGCAGCAACTTGTGCACCGCTGATCTGTTTTTCGTTATGTTGATTTATATTTAAGGTGTTGATTTGACTTTCCTGATCTTTAACTGAATCAGCCACTAGTTTACACAGGCCCTGACCTCTAACAATCTATGGAGGGGTTATTTAGAGGTCATATTCTTGTAATGACATCATCCAATTTTCCCTTTTCTCACCCAGTTCTTTTTGTACTAACAAGTTTCTTACAGCTGGGTAAGGAACAATAACCTTGGTTCTAGATTTCAGTAGGTAAGATCGGAAGTGTTTTACTACTTTAAAAACAACATATGCATGTTGATCTACCGTTGGGTATTTAATCTCTACTCCTTTGAAAACTGAGCTCATGAAGGCAATGGGTATCTCATTACTTTCAGTGTTTTTATGTGTTAGCACAACAGCATAAGATCAGTCAAAAGCAAAGGTATAAAGAGTGAAATCCTGCGAAAAATAGGGACTCATCAAGGAAGGGGCTTCTACTATTGTTTTTCTAATGGAATCAAAATCTTGACGTTCTTGTGGTCCCCAATGGTATAGAACATCCTTTTTAATTAAATTCTGCAATGGTCTTACCATTTCCGAGAAACTTGGGACAAATCTTCTGACGAAATTAATCTTGCCTAAAAAGGACTGCATGGATTTTTTGGAAGAGGGAGGGGAGAGATTAGCAATAGCTTGGGTTCTTTCAGGGTCAAWAATCATTATGTCCTTACACAMTATAAACCCAAGTCGTTTACCTTGCTCTACTGCAAATACTGATTTCTTAGAGTTGAGAGATATACCGAACTTGCRGCATCGTTGCAGGACAACCCTGAGGTGAGACAAGTGATCTTCCTTGTTTTTAGAGAAGATGGTAACATCATCAAGATAAACCATGACCAATTGGTTTACGAGGCCACGGAAA
Source organism: Picea engelmannii (assembly GCA_009831015.1). Taxonomy (NCBI): domain Eukaryota; kingdom Viridiplantae; phylum Streptophyta; class Pinopsida; order Pinales; family Pinaceae; genus Picea; species Picea engelmannii. Next base: position 94,006 of record ML786308.1, on the reverse strand, counting down.
TCAATATTCATTGCTATCTGAAAAGTGGCACYGGCGTTAATCAGTCCAAAAGGCATTTTCTTGTAGGCATAAGTGCCCCATGGGGTGTRAAAGGTGGTTTTAAGTTGATCTGAGGGAGACATGAGGACCTGGTTGTATCCCGAAACTCCATCTAACAAAGATAGTCTCTCGAAACTAGACACCTATTGTAAAATTTGTTCCATTGGAGGAACGGGGTAGTTATCTTTATCAGATGCTCAGTTTAGATTTTGAAAATCGACACAGAGTCGAATTTCACCACTTTTCTTCCTTACAGGAACTAGATTAGACACCCACTGAGTGTGCCTTACCGGGGAAATTATCTTTGCAGTTAGTAATTTATTAAGTTTTTTTTTAACAGTGGGTTATAATTTAGGGTGCATCTTCCTCAATTTCTATTGAAAAGGTTGAGTCTAGGGTTTCATGGGGATGACATGTTGTATGATGTTAGGGTAGAATGTTTTCAAGTCATCATAGGTCCAAGAAAAAATGTCTTTAAATTCTTTAAACAATTTTATGAAAGCAGATCGTTCTTGTTCGTAGCATCCCGTTCCTAGATTAATATTTTGAGGATTGTCCTTTGTTCCTAAATTAACCGACTCATAAATCAAAGAAGAACTATTCGTTTTACAATTAACTGCCCCTCTAAATTTATCACGCAATTCATAAAACTTCTCTAGCCTTACAACAGATCTGGGAATAGAGTTTACCAGATCAAATGTCGATTCAGGAGATCTAGTATATGATATTACCGTGAAGTTTCAGAGGTTCTCATCGTGAGTGCCTTCATCAATGACCGCACCTTGGAAGGTATCTTCCATATGCAAGAAGTTGATGATCTGTTGGTCATCATCGAACACTCTCCAATTGGTGATGTTATCCGGGATCGGCGGCCTGAACAACAATTCAATCGAAAATGCATTAGGATAAAGACCTTCTATGGGCAATAACTTAGAAGCGACATTAGCCAATAAATCAGCCTCTGGATTACTTAGTTTAGGAATGTAATTTATGTTAAATGCTGAAAATTTTTGCATTAAACTCCATACCTCAGTTTGGTAGCTTTCCAGATGTGGTGACAAGCAATGTATGGAGTTTCTTACCTTCCTAACCACGATTTCTGAATCACCAAATACCATCAAGTTCTGCACATTCATATCCAAATATTTCTTGAGCCCTTGTAGAAGTGCTTCATACTCGACAGTGTTATTAGTGCATTCAAACTCTAACCTGCAAGCAATAAAAGTCTTATTACCTGCAGTATCAATGAGTACACAACCTGTACCTGCTCCTTCTTTGGATTTCGATCCATCAAAGTACAATGACCAGATTTGGGTTTCATCGGCAGTGTTTGGCATACTTGGAAAACTTGATGCCCAAGTACAGGTCATAACTTTTGATTGCTGCCCAGGATCAGTAATAGGAGAAATTTCGGTCATGAAATTACCAAAGAAGGTATTCATTCCCTACATTTCAAATGAATTAGCAGATGCAGTGAAAGGTTCATTTACATCATTTAGATCCATCATGGTGTGCTTCAAATAACGTTCTATGTTTATCTTGATTTTGTTGGGATGTCCATTTTCAGGCAGCCACAAATGAGACCAATCTGTGGCAAAGTAACCATGCAGTTGTTCGGACCAGTCTCTGCTCAAAAACAAACCATAAACTTCAAGGATATCCACAACGATAATGTCAATTATCTGGTGAACCTTAGGATTGGAAGATAATCTAACCAGAACATTTTTAAGCTCACCAATTACTTTAATGTTTGTTGGATAAAGCTGAATGATTTTGAGATCAGAAGGTTTAACTTCTGCATTAATTTTTTGACAAACAGATAGAGGCATCACGTATGACGATGCACCGGAATCGACCATACAATTATGTACATTCCTATTGAAAATTTCAAAGGTTAACAAAAAAGGCGGGACATTTTTCCAGGTGTTTATAGTATAATTTTGTTGATTTTTAGTTGTTGTCCCTAAAACAGTTTTATCTACATTTGCTACGGTTTTTCCAGCTAAATCCCTTTTATCTGGAAGTTCAGATGTCGTTTTAGTTGGGATCTTTTTGGCTGTTTTTGAACCAATTTATGCAGTTTTCTTGCTGCTAGGATCGTTGTTTTTATTGTTTTCAGCGATCCTTTGAAGCATTTTCTGCAAAAAAAAGGTGGAATTTCAGCAGCTCAAAAACAGAAATATTAGCCCTCAGTTTTTTCATTTCTTCAATTAAATTGTATTCTAAAACAAGAGATTCTAAACTTTGTTTAATTTCAGCTCGCTTTGACTGTTTTGGAAACACATTATTACTCACTTCACAAGAAGGTTTGTTTTGTGTTTTGCTTCCTGTGTTGTAGGGGTGAACAGTTTCAAAATTTGCTTGGAAGATACTGTCCGAGAAGTGACCGAAGATATTGGGAGATGATTCCTCCTTTTCTGGCACTTCTTCCTCCACTACGTCTTCATAACTTTCAGGAGGGGCAGAAGCAGAATTATCATGTGCTTCTAAGATGGTTTGCAAAGCGTACTACAAGCTTTCAAAATTTAGACCTTCAGTGGTCGAGTTTGGCCAGTTGGGAGGAAAAGGTTTTCTGAAAGGAGGTTTAAAACTTCCTTTGCTTGCGGATGCCTCCTCAACTAATCTCTTCAAGTCAACGACCTGGTTAGACAGTTTTTGGAAAGCTTTATGTAAGCTTTCTAAGTCTAAATTTTCTGGTTGATTTTTAGCTTGAGGAGGCCTAGTAAGGATTTATATTTTCTTTTTAGAGGATGAAGTTGTTTCAACTTCACTATTGAGATTGTCTTTTAAGCTTAATATATCCTTTTCAATTTGGCTTGCCTCCTCAAAGGCTTCTAACAATGTGTTCTTTTTAGACCTTTTGACCCAAATTGTTATGTTATTATGCAAAGCCTTAGTGTAATATGCGACAATTAGGATTTCAGCGGGCATTAAATCTGCAGGGATTTTATTTTTTAACGTAAGAAATCTTTGGTTAAAATCTTTCACTTTTTCCTTAGGATTCATTTTTAAGTTGGAAAGTTCCATAACCAAGACTTCTAGAGATTTATCATTCCCGAATTTTTCCAAGAAACAAGTTTCAAACTTGTCCCAAGAAACAATGGTTTGGGGTTGTTGAGAGAAATACCATGTAAAGGCATTTCCCTCAAAATTATAAGGAAATAATCTGCATACTACATCCTCGTGTTCAACACTCTGGAGTCTAATGGCCAACACAATTTTTTTTATGTGATCTTCAGCGGATTGTTTGGAATCTGGATCAAATTGGGGTAAACCATTTCTCTAGGTGTTTTGGTAATGGGTGTTGAGGTCTGGGTATAGCCATGACATCTTGATCTAACCAAGGTCTAGCATGATTGTTTTTATTTTCCATGGGCGGTGGTGGTGTCGAACGTTGTGATGGTCCTGATGACGAAATGCCTTCATCTGAAGACTCTCCCCCTGAAGAGGATGGAGATTACTCAGGTGGGGAAGGTGGAATACCAGATCCCCCGGCTCCAAGGATAGGCATTTCAGTAGGATTGGTAGTATTTTCACCTAATGGGTTTGGGAGTAGACCAATGCCTTGCATTTGTTCTCAGATATCCAATAAATCAAGGGGTTGATTAAGTGGCCTACCTGGTTTTCTAATACGGGCCAAGGCACTATGCATTCTTATAAGTGACTGACGAACAATTTATTGGGCATCGGCCCCTTGAAGAACTGGTGTCATTGGTTTAACGAGAAAATCAGGGTTATCGTTTGAGGTATATGTTACTTCAAATGTAACATTGTTGTCTAAGCGACTATGCGTTATGGAAGGGGAGAGAGTGTGTGGGGGAGGAGTCTTGCGACCTCCACATGCCATCAATTGAATTCAGGCCCTCCTTCTAGCACCATTTGTTGGTGGGCTTAAGTGACACACTATCAACTAGGAGAATAGATCCAGACTAGGGTTGTCTAATTAACCCAATCCGTTTGGTGTAATCTATTCTGACAGGTTTAATGGCTCCATTAGCCAACTAGGGTCCTAAAATAAAGAAAAGAAATAAACTACTCTAAAGCTAAAACTATGATACAATATACTTTAATCTAATTATTTACAAGTGTTTCCAGAAATATAAATATGTGATTATAAACAGAGTATTTACAAATTGCAAGTTTTTGGTGAATGTCTTGCGAAATCAATGTTTGGTGATTGTTTTCGAAAGTAGATGAAGAAAGCACATATTTTTATATTTTCTATTTTATAATCTAAAATCTAAGAACTTAAAAATAATAATAATAAAACATAATATGAAACAAGGATAGAATAATGGTCACAGCCAATTTAAACTGTCCTGTTTTGCTAATAAACAAATTGATAACAAAAATCGAATGTGAATAAAGCTAACCTGAGATTAGTTTCACATTGTGTATATGTCTTTGTGTGATCCAAACCTCCGGTTATCTTGTATGTGAGAGAAATCTGTGACAGACTTGTACTAACATCTCTTGAATAAACTCAAGGTGTTTATTGACAGTTTGGATATAAGACAGAGTAACAGAAATGTAGATCCAGTGATCTTGTGATTATGAATGATTACAATAAAAGAAATTTCAATGTGAAACATTCATTGGATATATCAACTAAACATCAAGCATAAATTATGACATATAAGTTGAAATGACGATCACATAGATAATATATGAAACAACAAGTTATAGACAAAAATTTAAAGTACTGAATAAAATGAAACATCGCATGTTAATGAGACTAAAGTTGCATAACATATCAATATTCCATAATAAAAAGAAAAACATAAATGGAACAGTGTCACCCAGGAATAAAGCCGCAATGTGAATCACTTGTCCATTCAGTTCCGAGAATTACGTGTCCATAATCTATTCCAAGAAAAGATGATCTCCTTTACTAACAAAGTGAACAGTATTTAAAGTAACCTGGGATCACATACTCATATCTCACGGGATAAAGATGAATCTCCTAAAATCAAGCAGTATTACAAAAACAGTGGATTGGGAACCACTTATAACAAAGTTGGTTTATTCAAAAATAGATCAAAGTTTCTATAAAACATGAAAAAAAAGAAACTACTAATCGCTTGCATATAATTGAAAGATATTTCCTCCCAGTAATCAACAGCAGCATCTCCAATTTCCTAAAAAAAAAAAAAAACATTTTAATAAATTAGAAAAACAATTAATCATAACTAATTACTAATTTTTATAAAAAAAGAGACTTGGCTACAGAATCGAAGATTCTGTAGCCAGTCTTAATTTTAGTAAATAAAATCAAACTTCAAATTGATTTATTTTGAATTAGATAACAGAGATAAAACGAAAAAGAAAATCAAATTGTTTACCATTAAAAGTTAACTAAAGAGGGGTTGGGTAGTTCAAAATTTATTATCCCCTTGACACCGGTTGCATTCTTGATGACTATGTTTCCTTATCTCTTAATACGTTTAGCTTTCCTCTCGACATGCGCCTTGATATCACGGTTTTCTTGCCTCGACAAATCATTCTGGGCAGTAAGAGTTTTAATTCTGGACTGTAGGAGAGGAATGTCGGTGTAATACTGCTCGACCAAATGGAAACAGACATCACATTGTACAAGAGAGATGGCAGGTCGATGAAGTGCATAGTCAAACAGGGATGTATCAGTCTTACCTGTTGTTTGCTTCTAATCATGCATAATACCGGAGAACCCTTCTTTACCTTTAAGGCATGGTGGCAAATTTGTCACGAAATCGTAATGTTCAGTAGGACCGATAACTTCCCTCTTGGAACCCTGCAGTTTTGGATCTTCCCGAAATAGAAAATCCTCTATCTCTGGATCTGAACCCTCATAGATCTTGATCGGACTGATCGAGCTCAGATGAGTATCATTTTGGTTCCTTAGTTTCCTCGAAATTAGGTGACCTGCCTTCTTGTTCTTGAACCCTAAGTCTGGGCATTGTTGTTTTGTTCCTTTGCAAGGTTTCTCGATATCCGACTTAATAATAACGTTTAGGCTAGCATAAATCTTAGGCACAAGGGGGTCAATTACCTTCAATGCAATAGTCTCTTGCTCAAGAAATTCTGCAGGTGAATACTTACTCGGCATCCCTACGTCTAGAGGGTTTCTGTTGATAAACTCTGGTCCATTGATCGAAAAATCGAACTAGTCTTCAATCAGTGGCTTGTCTACATTAGGTTTTGTTGTAGGAATAGTCTGGGAAAAACCATTCCTCATCAAAAAATTCTCCCAACAGTCACCTACAGTCGACAGGTGATACATCAACAATATCTTAACCAATTTGTGATGGAACAGGCTTGAATCATAACCCTGTCTTTTGTATCATTTGGACATCTTATAAAGGATTCTCAACAAGTAAAATGGCATATCTAAATCGAAACCAATGAAATGCATGAGTAAATGGATATGGTAGAGGAAGACCAATCTGTATCGACCTTTGCATGTCACGAATTGCTTTAGAATTAACAATAAACTATGTCATCTAGATTTTACCAGGGAGATAGAAATACCTTTCTCACAGCAGTTGATCTTTCGGCATGTCATAAACAAACTCCACGGGACTCCTTCAATTCGGGCATTTTTGAACCATTTTTCACCCTTTGATGGAAGCCCTATTTCTTTTCTCACAAACTCCCCGGTCAATTCTAACTGTGTGTCCCTAATTTTAGCTCTGCAACCATTGAAGGTTTGCGCGAAAGCTTTAGCCACTTGAAGATTATAACCCTCAAATTTCTTAAGGAAAACATCTCAGCCATGGATTTTTAGATCCTTAATCACATCATCGTGAGAAAGTAAATCCTGGCATCCATTCGGCTCCAAGCGAACGACAGACACCATGAAAAATGTAACTAGAATGCAACAGGGGTTATTATGGATAGTTTTGTATTTGAATCGTGTGGGCAACAGAAACAATTCTAAATGGAGAGTGGAGACATAAAAATAACATAGATTTTGTGTTATCATAACTCGAATAGTGGGAGTGAAAACCAGGGGTTTGATTGTAATTCTTACCATCCCTTGTGATGAGAGCCAAACATACAGAGTATTGAAACCCTATGCATGTAATGAATGGCTCATTAATATGTTAAGCCAGCAAGGTGAGGTGAGGACGTGAGTACAGCAGGTGTGTATTCATTTGTATGACTGTTGGTACGACCACCGAATTCATGACAAGACTATCATAAAAAATATCAAAGGCTCTTCACAAATCGAAAACTATCAAACCATTGAAATGATAATCATATTAAAACCAAAAAAATGGGTCTAACAACCATTTTATAAGATTTATATTTCAATTTCATATGAATGGCTTGTTGAACGATATACCTAAGGCAGAAAATTACTAAAACAACTAGCCAAGTTTTATGTTTAATTCATGCTTGTAGTCATGAATTAAAAATAAAACAATCGAAAATCGAAATAGTAAAAATTAATGAAGTAGGCTTTAACCCAATCAGTCATAATAAACTCAGAAAAGTGTTTATAGACGGGTTTATGGCAACTACAGAAAAATAAAAATTCTTTCAATTGTGTACAATATCAAAAATGATGTATTGTTGCCAACAGGCACCTGAACGGAAGCAGCTGGTGAGCATGAGCTCGGGCTAGAAGAATTGTGGGGAGGATCATATTTGCTTTTGGCAGCATAGGATTTGTTCCTAGTATTGATGATCATGAAATCTTTTGGCTCTACAAATTCTAGGACAACAATGGTAGTTTTAGGTCTTTTACCAAATATTTTATCTCTGGCACTCTTCTTTACCTCACATGTAGTTTCCTCGTGGTGTTCCTCACAAAATTTACACCAACTACGAGGCATGATATATTTAGGCTGAAAATTATTTTCATTTGGATTTCTAAAGGGGGGTGCAAAAGAGGATGAAGCTCCAGGGGTAAGAGGGGAGACATTTCCCTTTCGCTCATGCGCTATCATACAATTATTCATGTTTTGTACAAGTTGTAAGAAGGCGGACATGTATGTCTGTTTAATTGATTCTCCATGAGGAAGACATGTTCTTTCAAGTTGTTCTTCATATCCTAAACAAGTATGCAAAGCGGAACTGAGGTTATCAATGGCCTTTTCCTCAATCCTATGATGGTAGGGGGAAGATATTGCATTATAATAATGCATGAAAGTGGCTTGGTTCTGAGGTTGAATGAGTTCAGGGATTTGATTTTATAACTTGGTGAAATGCAAGTTGAAGGACTTGATGGTCTCACCATCCTTATAAGTGATGTTAATGTATTCCCGTAACTGCTCGGCTAGGATTTTGGATTGCCAATAGGTGGCTTTGAACCAATAGACTAACTCCTCCCAAGTAGATAAAATCTTAGGAGGGAGATCGAAGAAATCAGTTGTAGGCTTCTCTTCAAGGGAATTGACAAATAAGCGCATACAAGTATCGTTGTCATTTGCTCCTATGTTGTGACAGGCATTAGAAAACTCCACCAAGTGTTCATTTGTAGTGAGAGTGTTATTCCTTGAAAACCTAGGAAGATGCTCTTTGAATTTAGTAAGTGGATGAGTAGCAGGTGCCAGGTTAAGAGGAGAGGAAACATGCCACGGTGTGGTTGTAGCATCTTCCTCAAATTGAAAAATCCCATACTTTTAAATGACTTTGGTGGGCTTTGTGGTATATTGGACAGGGACTTGGTGACTATATAAGCTTCCAATCACTGACGAAGATGAGGATTGAAATGAAGAAGCACCTCCAGTTCCACCAGAGCTACCACTAGATTCCATCTTGTAAATAATAGGTAAGGGAGAGAAAGACGAACTAGATGAATCAGACAAGGTTCTCCTTAGAGCACTTTGTTGGGTTGATAACACAACATTCCTTCTGCCTATTTCATCAATAGGATTAATTTCAGATGATAAGCCTCTTCTTCTCCTAGAAACACGAGGGTCTAAGGACATGAAAAGAAGATAAAATCTAAAAAAGAAAGTTATGGCTGATTCCTAAGTTGTCTACGTCTAGCTTCCCAACATTCTTGGGCACTTATGTCTTGTTCAAATGCTACCCATGAATGATTAAGCTCAACCTGAGTATTAGCAGTGTCTAAAATGGTGTTAAACAAGTTTAAAGAAATGTTGGTATGATCTTGAAGATTGGGCTCAATATTGGGCTGCCTTGCAACCGCTACAGTCATTAAGAAATGAAACAGTCAAAGGATCAATATCAGAAATGTAAATATATTCAATGATAATCAAGCATAAAAATCAACAAGAGAGATATGGAAGATCTCCCTGGTATGGTCACCAAATAAATGTTGAGGAAAAGATATGAAATGATATAACGCAAGCATTTTCAGATCTTACTTGGCTAAGGCAAGACATATGGGAATATCACCCTATGTTTATAGCCATCAAAAATTGTTTCCTAATCCACAAGTATAGGTGACAAGGGCTTAGGCTGATTTTTTTATAAATAAAAGATTGTTGAAAAATTCAATGTTTATGTAATTTTCTTAATATAACAGATGCAGAAATAAATGTAGAGACAAAAATAAAAATACCAAGTCAATAATCAACACAGATGAGACATAAAGCAATCACTTATTTCATTCCAATTTATCGAAGAATCGTTCTCTTTACAAAATTCCCTAAGGAAGTTTGGACCAAAGTCAAACTTAGATGTCCCTGATGAAAACCATACAAAAGGACTTCTGACAGAAAGTAAAAAAACTGAACTTTAAAAGATGGATCATCTTTCCATCGATTGTTTCCCACTCGACTTTGCACAATATCCCTTATCAGTCATGAAATTTAATTCACAAACAGACAAGTCTACACAGACTATCAAAGATAGATCAACACCTTTGAAAAGCAAGTGTCTCAATGATGTAATTCAGCCTTGAATCTTGTTGTTTACAATAGGACCATGCTATCATAAAAGAGAATTAGGCTTTCAATGAATTAAAGAATGAATGAAAATTGAATTATCTCAATAAAACTCAAGAGCAGACCTTAGTATGTTGTCTCCTTCTATTCTTCCTTTGTTCCTCCTTCTCTTTTTGCCTTTAAGAAATCAGAATTAATTGAAGTAGTTAAACTACCTCTATTAGTTAAGTTAACTAAACTCAACTAACTTTTAGTTTAGCAGGGAATTAATAAAATAATAATATTTAATAAATAATAACTAATAGGTGGGACCCCTTGTGACTTCCTTTAGTTTCTTTAACAAGCATAAACACAACTAGTTATTCAATCAAACACATCCCTCCTTGTGGATCCCATCATCACTCTCATAATTTGAAAATTAATATCAATAATATTTGAAACCATATCCAAAAAATAGTGTGTTGTCCCAAAACTTCAGAAGTTAACTGTTCTCAACAAGCAAAAAATAAAAACACTCAAAAACCATATTTTCCATTATGGGAGGCAATTTTATCCTTGTTGTTGTTGTCTCCCTTTGATTTCTCTTAATTTGTTTGATCTCATTGATAACATGAGAGCAATCATCTCTTAAATGCATGTGGGATGAAACAGATTTGGCAGAGTCATTTGGGGGAGAGGAGGGGGCAGCGGCAGCTTTTCCTTTATCATGAGCATGGTGGGCTTCGGTTTCTAACCTTTTGCTTGCGTGGGAAGACTGTACTAGTGAGTGTGCAGGGGGCAGCTTGGAAAATGTGGTTAATCAGTGGAGAAGGAGCAGGTAGAGACAAATTGGGCCAGCCAGGATGTTGGGAGACTGTCGGGTGGACAATCTCTTGTCATCCATCATTTTCAAGGACTTCATGTTGTAATGAGACATGAGGGGGAACTGGGATACCATGGACATGTGGGACTTGGAAAGGAGGCCTTTCTGGCCTAGGTTGGACCACTCCTTTCCAATCCAGTTAAAAAATCCATCTTGGAATAGCTGGCTCAACTCTTGTGAGTCTGCATCAAAATGTATAGAAAACCTTGGCCTTTTAGGGCCCTTGTTCCAATTTCCTCTTCCCCTATTACCCCAGCCATGGATACCTCTGTTGAAGAAGCTAATTCTTGTATGCATTAATTATTAGCAACTAGTTTCTTCAACAAACCATACATGACATCTCCTTAAATATGAAACAAAGTTTGGCTCAACAACACATCAGATTCATGCAATCCAATCCATAAAATCGTTTAATACTTGTCAATGAGCAGGGGGTGAATAAGGGTTCTAGGATATATGAGGGATTGTATTGAGAGAAAAGTGGCAAAATGAAGGGGGGTAGATCATGATCATTTCTCAACAAATCATCAAACAATCAATTGTATTGTAATAACATAACATATCAAGTGTAACTCATCCATGTGACATCCTTCAATTGCTATAATACAGAGTTTTCATTTAACTATAATTCAATTTTAAGAACAAGGAGTGAATAGTGAATATGGGAAGGTGAGGGGACTTGTAATGTGAGGAAAACTGAGAGAATGAATTGCTATCCTGCGCAGATGTGCACGCGCTACTTTTGATAAATACACGCGGAACTTCATAACCATTTTATATAGTTTTGTGGGTGTGTTGCCAACTTGAATGTGATCCTTCCATAATTATTAGTAGTATGTTGTGTTGGTTTTTTCATCCATTGTCTGTATTTTTCTGAGCAATGTTTTGGTGATAACAACCTTCTCAATCAGCTCAAGGGGGGCAAGTATTTTACTAAGACTGATATGAAGTCTGGCTACCACGAGCTCCCCATAGAATAAACTGATGTATGGAAGAGCACTTTCAAATCTAAATAAGATATTTTTGAGTGGTCAATCATGCCCTTTGGCTTGATGAATGCCACAATCATCTTCACGAGGTTGATGGACGACATAGTTTTTCCCTTCACCGATTCCTTTGTGGTTGTATATATGAATGAAATCCTCAACTTCAACAGGTGTTGGACAGAACACTTGTAGCACATTTAGCAGGTCCTCCACACTCTCTAAAAACACAATTTATATGCTAACTTAGAGAAATGCTCATTTATCATGAACAAGGTCCAATACCTTGGATACATTGTGGATGATCATGGTGTGCATGTCAATCCAAGCAAGATCTAAGTCATTTATGACTCGCCAGCCCCAACAACACTCACTGAGCTTCGAAGCTTCTTAGGCCTCGCCAAATTCTATTGTTTATTTGTATTGGGGTTCTCTCATTGATCCAGGTGGATATCGGTGGCCACCCACCTTTTCCAACTGGCTCAAAAAAATTTCTATCAATTTTGGTAATTTACTGTTTTTAGCAGTTTTTTGGGTCCTGAACTTTCGGGGTCGTTTTGAGGCCCTAAACGACATTTTTTGGGAGAACGGGAAGAAACATTGTACATCCTTCAATGTTTCTCACACCAAAGTTGTATTCCTCGGATAGATCTTTCTAACGAGGTATTGAGCACGTCAAATGGAGATCGTATGCAAAAGTTACGACCTGGGGAAGTTGATGTACTGACTTACCCAAACGGGGCCCACATGACTTTTGGCGCTTCATCTCCTAGGGTTATGTTTTTGGATGTCTAGGGTTTTTGAAATTCCTGTTTATTATAAAAAGGCCTTCAAAGATTCATTGTAACCATATTCTTGCGAATGAGCTCAGCCATCACATCTCTTCTCAGAGATAAGCCGCCACCATTCTAGCAAGCTTGTTTTCTGTTGCATTTTACAGTTTCAGCGTATTTCCTTATTGAATAGAAAACTAGTTTTACTATATCTTTGTTATTTTGTGTTAAGCATCTGTTAATAATATCTATTCATTTCGTTCTGCTCGTAAAATCCGGATCAGTGGTATCAGAGTGGTTTGCTCCTTGTCATCTTAATGCATGTCCCCAACGACGTCAGAGTACAAAGAATTGGGTCTCGAGCTTGTTTCTCTCAAGGACAAAATCTCTCGCAC
>ML786308.1:67151-80738 GCA_009831015.1 Picea engelmannii | reverse complement strand
GGTGCTCTGCATAGATACATATAGACCGAAATGGAATTTCTGGAGATCTCGTCCTTGGGCGCGGCCTACCGATATGTCGTCAAAATCAAGCAAAATCTCAAACAAAAGACACTGCAATTTGGGCCTAGGAACCCCTCACAGCAAAAGCCAGGAAAGGGAGGCCCCACCCACAAAACAAAGGATAGAGAAAAGATGGATAGTATCAGGACAACCAGTCCAAGCTGCAAGAAAAGAAGGACACGAGAAAGACAAAGAAAGATACATGGAAGTGGTGCGACTTCCATAAGAGCCCTTGGTATAACATTGTTGACTGTCGTTCAAAGTAGTCATTGGCGGTCGAAGTGAAAGCCTCTGAATCAGATGTTGGTTCTGACTCTAAGTTAGAACCAGAAAGGGGAAGATGGATCATTGACGCGGAACCCAGTGCCACTATTGCTACCACCAAGCTCCAACCTGGTGAACCAGACGAGCCAGAAGAAGGCGAGCGCCTCTTCCATTCACAGATGTGGGTAAAAGGCACCCCACTGCACTTCATCGTTGAAAGTGGTAGCTAGAAGAACCTCATTTCAGCAGAGGTCATCAAGCAGTTGGCCCTACCAAAAAAATTGCACCCACAACCCTACACCATTGGATGGCTCTGCCAATGAAGCGATCTTCGCGTCAGCCAACAATGTTGATTGTCGTATGGAATCAAGCCCTTCAAAGACAAGGTATTGTGTGATGTTTCTCCTTTCGATGTTTTTGATGTTCTTTTGGGCCAACCTTATTTATGGAAACACCATGCTATATATGAGTCTAGGCCTCATAGTGTTATTATTACTTTGAAAAGGAAATTGTACAGGATACCCGAGGCATTCCCACCTAGTGGTATTTCCTTGATCTATGCTAAGCAATGCAGGAAGGTCATATCTCAGATGGAGAAGTTTATTTTCTTGGTGATTCGTTGTTAGAATGAGCGAAAGATCATAGCCAGCTCCAAGGTCTCTACGGTGGACCTCTCCACACAGTAGAATCAAGTAGATAAGGTCGTGGAAGAATACTCGGATATCTTCTCCTCACCTATCGGGGTACCTCTGCACTGTCAGGTCAAACACCCCATCAATCTAACCCTCGACGCACTGTTGCCCAATAGGCCAGTCTATCACCTCTCTCTATTAGAGAATGAGGATATCAAGCGATAGATCCAAGAACTGATCCACAAGGGGCACATCTATCCCATCTCATCACCTTGTGAGAGCCCAATCATGTTGGTACAGAAGAAATATGCAACCTGGCGACTCTGCATTGATTATTGGGCTCTGAATAAAATCACAGTCAAAAACTAGTACCCGATCACCCCGAATCGATGACCTCCTTGATCAACTCACGGGGCCCAAACTTCAGTAATATTGATCTAAAGTCTAGCTACCACCAGGTCCCGATAGAACAAACAGATGTATGGAAGACCGCCTTCAAGTTAAAGGAAGGCCTTTTTGAATGGTTGGTCATGCCCTTTGGTTTGACAAATTCTCTAGCCACTTTCATGAGCATGATGGACGATATCCTGCAACCATTCACCAATAATTTTGTAGTGGTGTATCTGGATGACATTATCATTTACAACAAGACTTGGGAAGAACACTTGCAACATATTCAGCAAGTTCTGCACACCCTACGGCAACACAAGCTATATGCCAACTTGGAAAAATGCTCCTTCGGCATGGACAGGGTCTATTACCTAGGCTACATCGTTGATCAACATGGAATACATGTGGATCCATCCAAGATCCAAGTCATCCATGATTGGCCATCCCCAACCACACTCACTGAGCTTCGGATCTTCTTGGGACTTGCCAATTTATACTGCAGGTTCTTGTTGGGATTCTCCCATATTGCATGGGCCCTTAGCCAAATAACCAGGGGTGGTGGTAAGGATAAATTTGTGTGTGGCCAGTCCCAACAAAAAGCGTTCGATGATTTGAAGCAATTCTTGTTCTCAGCTCCAGTACTTTCACTACCAACCCTGTAGCAGCCCTTTGATATCAAGACAAATGCTTCAGACTATGTTGTGGGCATCGTTCTCACTCAGCACGGCCACCCCGTGGCCTATCATTGTGAGACACTATCAGATGTTGTTCGTAAGTACCCTACTTACGACAAATAAATGTACTCCATTATGCAAGCCTACCGCCAATGGAGACATTACCTTCTTGGGAAAGAGACATTCATCAACACTAATCATAAGCCATTGCAGTTCATGCAGACACAAGGAAAATTGCAGAATGACCGCCATCAAAAGTGGTCCATATACTTGCAACAATTCCACCTCAACATCAAGTATAAAACAGGAAGCACCAACCACGTCGTTGATTGCCTCAGCGGACTGCCAGTAGTGGCACTCACCACAGTGCTAGACTCTTGCAGCCATGAGACCTCTAGATCACCCCAAATCTATGAGACAGACCCGAACTTCGCCACCGCCTACCAAATGTTGGGTGAAAACGCGACTATCAATAATTTCCATCTTCAGGATGGGTTGTTGTGTCGTCTGGGACATATCTATGTTCCATCAAGCGAGCGAGCGAAGTTGATATGGGAAACCCACTACAATCGGGTGGCAAGACACTTCATCATCGAAAAGATAGTGGTGATGCTATAGAAACATTTCTACTGGCCAAAACTTCGACAGGAGGTCAGCAAGTATATCAGGTCCTGCATTGCCTGCGCTATTGTCAAACCGACCACTAAGAAAAAAGGCCTATACACCCCTCTTCCTACTCCTGACAGGCCATGGGAATCCATCTTAATGGACTACATGTCGAGCCTCTCATCCACCAAGCGAGGAAATGACTGTGCTTTTGTGGTTGTTGATCTCTTTTCGAAGATAGCGATTTTGGTTGCTTGCAAGAAGAGCATCACAGCAGAGGCCACTACCAAGATCTTCTTTGAACGAGTCTGGGTACATTTTGGAATCCCACAAACCATTGTCTCAAATTGGGACAATCGATTTTTCAACACATTCTGGTCGAGCCCTGGTCACTGCTGGACACCAAGCTCACCATATCCACGACCTTCCACCCGTAGATAGATGGCCAAACCGAGGTCGTAAATACAATGATTGTGCATATCTTGCACATGTATAATTCCAAGAACCCTCGCACATGGGATGAGAGCCTTCCCTATGTCTAGCATAGCTACAACCGAGCCCTGCATAGCTCAACCGGCCACAGCCCCTTTCAGGTGGGGTTGGGATTTCAACCATTGGGTCCCATAGATGTTGCACTTCCCCTTGCGGTCACCTTGACCGACTCATCTCCTACTCCAACTTAAGCTAACAAAGACACCCGGTTCATTGAGAGGATCCATCACATCCGCCAATAGGTTCAATATATCCTACAAAAGTCCAGTGATAAGTACAAGCAGCACCATGATCAACATCGGGTGCCACATAAGTTTCAAGTGGGTGACAGTTTGGTTGCACTTGCAGAAAGAATGCCTTACAGAACCCCATCGGAAGCTTCGCCCACTCTGTTATGGGTCGTACACCATCACCAAGGCTATGGGGGATAATGCTTTTGAGCTCAACATTCCTTCTTTCTTTGGCCTGCACCCAATGTTCAACAAGGATCTCCTTCGGCCTTATTTCCCACCATTATTGGACATGTCAGAAGTAGCAGAACAACTGACACCAATAGAGATCAACCCCGACTGCATACAATAGGCATCCAGTGATCATATTGTGGACACACAAATCAAGGGCACTCGACAGCAAAGGATCCATCTTTATCAAGTCATCAAGGTAGGGCAACTCCTGCACCAAGGGTAAGTTGTTCACCCGAGGCCAAATTCAGTAGAAGTTTCCTCATCCGATGGAGGAACTCAACGCAATGGAGACCATTGCCTCCTAAGGAGGGAGGATTGATCCAAGTGGATATCGGTGGCCACCCACCTTTTCCAACTGGCTCAAAAAAAAAATTTGGCAATTTTGGTAATTTACTATTTTTAGCAGTTTTTCGCGTCCTGAACTTCTGGAGCCGTTTTGAGGCCCTAAACGACATTTTTTGGGAAAACGGGGAGCAACATGGAATTTCCTTTGATATTGCTCACACTAAGGTTTTAGTACTCGAATAAATCTTTCTAACGAGGTATTGAACACGTCAAACGGAGATCGTATGCAAAAGTTACAACCCCGGGAAGTTGATGTATTGACTTAGCCAAATGGGGCCCACATGAATTTTGGTGCTTCATCTTCTAGGGTTAGGTTTTTGGATGTCTAGGTTTATTGACATTCCTGGTTATTGTAAAAAGGCCTTCGAAGCCTCATTGTAACCATCTTCTTGTGAATGAGCACAGTCGTCACATCTCTTCTCAGAGATAAGCTGCCACCATTCTAGCAAGCTTGTTTTCTACTGCATTTTGAAGTTTCGGCTTATTTCCATATTGAATAGAAAACCAGTTTTATTGTATCTTTGTTATTCTTTGTTAATCATATGTTAATAATTTGTAGTCATTTCGTTCTGCTCATAAAATCTGGATCACTCATATCGTATGGGCTCTCATCAGAGTGACCAAGGGTGGTTGCAAAGCCAAATTTGAGTGGGGAAGATCACAACAGAAAGATTTTGATGATCTGAAACATTGTTTATGCTCAATGCTAGTGTTTGTCTTACCCTATCTACAACAACCATTTGAGATTGAGACCCATGCTTCCGATTATGTTTTTGGTGTCGCTCTCACTCAGCACGATCATCCAGTTGCCTATCATAGTGAGAGACTCACAAATGTCATCCATAAGTACCCTAACTATGACAAATAAATGTATTTCATCATACAATCCTGCCACCAATGGAAGCGTTACATTCCAGAGAAGGATACATTCATCCATACCGATCACAGGCCTTTGCAGTTCATGCATACACAAGAAAAATTGTAAAATGACCGCCATCAAAAACCAGCAGTTTCACCTCAACATTAAGTATAAGAAAGGGAGCACCAATCATGTCATTGACTTCCTCAGTCGATCTCCAATTGCAACACTAACCACGGTGCTTGAATCTTGCGGGCATGAGACCTCCAGGTGGTCCCAACTCTATGACAATGATCCTAACTTCACTACGACCTAATAGATGTTGGGAACAGGCACGATCGTTGTCGATTTCCATATTCAGGATGGGATGCTATGCCATCTGGGTCATCTCTGCATTCCTTCAAGCGAGTGTGCAAATATGATTTGGGAAACCCACTATAGTCGGGTGGCAGGACACTTTGGTGTGGAGAATATAGTGGTAGTACTACAGAATTATATCTATTGGTCGAAGATTCGACGAGATGTTAGTAAGTATATCAGATCATGCATTACTTGTTCCATTGCCAAGCCAGACATTAAGAAACAAGACTATACATCCCTCTACATACTCCTAACGGGCCTTGATAATCCATCTCGATGGACTTCATGTCAGGTCTTCCCTCCACCAAGCATGGCAGTGACTGTGTATTCGTAGTTGTTGATCAATTCTTTAAGATGGCCATTCTGACCACCTACCAGAAGAGTACCACAGTCAAGGCCACTGCCAAGCTCTTCTTTGAGTGTGTATGGGTGCACTTCGGACTACCATAAAGCATCATATCAGATTGGGACAACATATTCTTGAGCACATTTTGGTCAAGCCTCTGGTCATTGTTGGATACTAAGCTCACCAAATCCCTTTCCTTGCACCCTCATACTGATGGAAAAATAGAGGTTGTCAATAAGATGATCATGTATCTCTTGTGCATGTATAACTCCAAACATCCATGCACATGGGATGAGAGCCTTCCTTATGTCCAACACAGCTACAACAGAGCACTCCATAGCTCAATCAGCCACAACCCTTTTTAGGTGGGCCTGGGTTTTCAACCATTGGGCCCCATTGATGTAGCACTTCCCTTTGCATCCACACAAGCAAAACCTTCCCATGCTCAATATGAGGTCGACAAGGCCACCAAATTCATTGAATGGATTAAACACATCCGCCTATAGTTCCATGATATTTTGCATAAATCCAATGCTAAGTACAAGCAACGCCATGATCAACATTGGGTTCCCCACAAGTTTCAGGTTGGCAACAAGGTTTGGTTGCATTTGTAGAAAGTGGGCCTTATTATACCCCATCATAAGTTGTAGCCACTTCGCTATGGACCTGAGACAATCACTAAGGCCATGGGAAACAATTATTTTGAGTTAAATATTCTCCCCTTCCTTGGATTACACCTAGTATTCAATGTGGACCTCCTTCGACCATATTTTCCACCACTACTGGACACATTAGAGGTGGCAGAGCCACTGACACCTATAGAGATCAACCTTAAATCCATGGAATACGAAACCATTGATAAGATCATGGACACATAGTTTAAGGGCACCCACCAATAGAAGAATCAACTCTATTGACTCGTCAAAGAAAAGCATCTACTGCACCAAGGCAAGTGGCTCACCAAGCATCAAGTTCAACAGAAGTTTCCCCATTTGATGGGTGCACTCAACACAATGGAGACCATTGCTTCGTAAGGGGGGGGACTGATCCAGGTTGACATTGGTGGTTTCCAACCTATTCCACTGGCTCAACATACAATTTCCATTTTGGCAATTTTTCTATCATTTTTTCGGGACCCAAACTTCTGAGGTCGTTTTGAGGCTCTAAACGACATTTTTTGATGTGGAATCTCCTAATTATTTTTTATTGGGATGTATTGGGATATTCGGAATGTGTACTCCTCAGCTAGACCTTTCCAACGAGGTATCAAGCGCCCCAAATGGAGATCATATGCAAAAGTTACGCCCTAGGGAAGTTGATGTATCAATTACCCCCATCGGGTCCCGCAAACTTTTTGGTGTTTCATCTTCGGGGGTTAGGGTTTTGGATGTTTAAGGTTTTCTCATTTATGATTTATTTTAAAAAAATCCATTTGGAGCCTCATTGTAATCATCTTCTTGCAAATGCACGTAGTCATCACATCTCTTCTCACAGAAAACCTACCACCATTATGGCGAGTTCATTTCACTCTGTATTTTCTTTTACAGTCTCTGGATATTTCAGTCTTTAATAGAAATTGAGTATTTTTTTTATCTCTGTGTTTCTATCTTATTTCTTTGTTTTATTTCATTACCTCATAAATATGGATCACTTGAGACATCTTATGACACCTCTTGGACCACAAACATTGCACTAATGAGGTTGGACATTGCAGATATAGCTAGTTGTGTCATCTAGAGGGCAGGAAGCCCCATAGCTTGGAAATTACATCCCTTGAGTTTGTTAGGATTTGACTGAGTCTCATGGCACTTTACAAGGATTGTATGCCCCTTTTAAGGGATGATGGAGCCCTTCTCATTCATGACGTAGGCATTTTGACCTAGGATGTTGGAGATTTAGAGGATGACATCATGCTTGAGTGACATGACTTTGCATTGGGGTGACCTAGCACATTGGTGATCAAATGACATTTGGTTGATGATGATATGTGACCTTATTGATGAGGGGATGTGACCTTTCATGATGCTTTTCACCTTTTGGGGATTGATCTGACTTTTGGAGACTTTATACCCCTTAAGGAGTTGATGTCACCCTCTTTTGGAATCCTACACTCACATTTGTGGCACTCTTAGAGGAAGTTTTGATTTATTAGCATATTATCTTTATGTTGGAGACCATTTTGAGGGTCGTCTTGAGACCTGTCCATCTTGTATCATGGATTTGTTATATTTTAGAGGCTTTTAGAGAGACGAGGCGCTAAGCTCATCTCATATTTATAGAGGATGGTTTCCTCATCTGTAAATCATAATTTATCTTGTGGAGAATCACTTCTAGGACGTGTTTACTCTCTTATTCATCGTGGAGAACTCATGTGCACTTTCTTGGAGATGATCTAGTGGATGCTTTGCAAGTATTTTGTGGATGATTTCATTTCTAGGGTTACTTTCATGCCAAACGATTTTACTAGTAAGTGTTATTTTCAAGTCTTGGATGGTTTATTCTTGATGTATTAAGTGAATGCTTTATCAAAGTGGTGATTTGCATGTTATCTTGTTTCTCCTGGATGAACTTTGTCTTGAAAATCTGTTATGAGGAAAATCTCTCTATGGCTAGGGGCAAACCACAACAGTCGAAAATGACTGCAGAAATCAACTTTATTCTCAAGTATGCTATATAAACAAATATACTAGCAAGACAATATAAAAGGCCTACCTCGTCCAGACGTTCGATGAAGTCCACCGTTGAGCACTTGACCCAAAGCAAGATAACAATTGGATGGGAAAAGAGTATTTCTATTAATATATGATCAGCAGAATGAAAAAGTTATAGACTTCCATGTCGGCATGGTTCGGAACCGAGAAACCAAGTTCCTTCCAATTGAGCCTCCACCAAAGGCAAGCTCATAGAAGAGAGACAATGAAGTTCTCAATCAATAAGGGAAGAGCTTGGGGGTTGAACATTATGTTCAGACTTAAAGGACAAAGGGATGCAGACTCAATGTCAAGTGAATAATTTCTCTAGAGTAACTTTGCTCTCAAAGTTGAAATCTTTCTCCTCTTTTCCATGTCTCGGAATTGGTCCATTTATAGCCTTCAAATGGAACTAAAGGGCTGAGTCGGAACGTTTCCAGCATATGGAAGGCCAAGGATCATTGATCTCCTATCTTGACATGGAAACCCGACGCCATTTTTCATTTTTGGTCACTAATCCTAATGTACGCGGGTTGTAGTGGTGCAAACTAAGTATATGCATGATGTATAATAGGCAAGGTGTGTATACATTGAAAAAATGTATTTTTATCTATGGGATTTGAAAAAAGGTATGAAAAGTCTACATATGGAAATGGAAAAAGGCCCTATGTGCAAGATTTCATAGGGTGAGGAAAATCTTGCTATAATAGATTCCCCCTAATGTGTGAGGTCACAGTAGTATTTGTGATGGTTGAAATACATTATAAACACCCAGAAGTGGAGTGATGGGGAACCAACTGGAAGAACTAGTTGCTCATTACATTTTGTATTGACTCTGCATACATGGTTTCCAACTCGAATTACACTACAGATCCATGTGAAAATATACCAAACAATTGTGTGTGGCCATGAATAGGAAAATGCAAGTGTGGTTACATGCCAAAGGTTGTTATAGTCACGAACAAGGCCTAGAAGAACCAGTCTCAAAATCAATCTAAAGATATCTGTATACCATGGAGTACAATTTGATCTCCCATTATCACTAAAGTCACATAGGTACTGGTCCAATGAAAAGGAAGCAACAGCTCAGGAAAGTTGCGGCCACATACTAATGTCTTCAATTCTTCTGCACAATCCGCCAAAGGTGTAAGTCTACATCATGTGAATAAAAGGAGTTGAGGTCGAACACAATGAGACGATTTGATTACCAGTCATTGAGGTATATTGTTAACAAACGCGAGACATCTTACCAACAATGAAAGTAGGTATCAAGGCACCGAGTACATTCTTACAAGTGTGAATAAAGGAGTCAGGTTTGAACACTTGAAGAATCCATCGATCATGAGACATTGATGTATTCCCAGCTGTCGATGGTGAGATAACTTGCCACTAATGACTGTAAGATTCAAGGTACTCATAGGACTCTAGGTCTCTTCCCGAATAGATGAGTTGAATTCGATGGAAGGCAACCCATTGAAAGGAGAGCATTAAGGCATCTCTCATCATTCAGCACGAGGTACAAAGCAGGAGCTTCATGATTTGTAGGAAATCGGATGAAGAACATGTTCACGAACCAATGACCCTGTGCGTCTTTCATGTGTGCCAAGTGCAAGCAGTACACGAAAAAGACACTCTGAATAGAATCCAATGAGGAAAATTGTTGACAAAGGCAAGGAAACCACCAATAAGGCTAATGGAATCCAAGACACTGCACGAATCTCAATGTGTGAATAGATCTCTTGCTGTCGCACACAAGGGAAACCACCCAGTCAATGACCAATGATGAAATGTCGAATATTGGGTTCAAGGTTACCTACCAATGATGAAAGTAGGATGAGGGTGTGTGATAGGACTACAACATCATGTGATTCTAAGACAAACTAAGGGTATGGCCGACATGCAAAGTCAATAGTTCTGAGAAATGGCCGATACAGGGTGATAGACTTCCTTTGAACAAGAGCATGAGACATATGGAAGACTCTGGAAGCATAGACTCAATGATGAAACCATGAGATGCAGGAGGCATCAATCAAGTTATCCATAGAGACTGGAAGAGTAACCAATCAATGGAGAAAACTCTCTATAATGAGCTCAGCTTCCTAAGGCCATGCTAAACCCAAAATTATGATGAAAATTCGACTCAATAACTTTATGTTATGTTCAAAGGCAACACGATTGCTACCAATATAAGATAATACTCCCTTCCCGCTTGTCTTTTTTTTTGTTTTTTCATAGTCAAATAAATGCTATGATACAGAGGAGGGAACGAGTGTCACAAGTAAGAAAAACTAGTTCCAGCAGTGGAACATACCTATGCTCAATGCAGGGAGATGCATGCGGGAGATGGACACTCAGGGCAATGTTCCCTCCTGGGTATAGGGTGTCAAATTGCAAAGGATATAAATGAGGCTTTGCTTGGTTGAGGATGCAAAATTGTTGAGGAAAATGGTTTATAATGCAAAGAGAGAACTAGTTATAGGCTCAATACTGCAAGCAAGGGCATGAGATGCAATCACAACTTAATGCCAAAAAATGTCCTTTTTCACGATCCCAATCTACTTGGTGTGAAAAAGGGATAAACTTGTACAAAATATACGTCCTTTCAAATCCAATTTATGAGTGTGAAAGAGAGAAGTTCACTCGGCAATATTTTCTCTTTTTGAAGACGAGTCAAAAAAGAGCTTAAATTAAACTTGGTTGGGAGTCCTAGGTGATAAGTCACGGGGGAGGCCAAGGCTCTCGTGCTGGACTTCTGTGGAATGTCAGTATCTTATGAATAGCCGACATAAGCTTGGGAAAACCCAAATCTCTCCAAGTCGAGGAGGATAAAGTGCTAGCGGAGGTTATCGTCTCTGTGATATATCGAATAATGTCTCTTACTAGAAAGGACATAGGCGGGGGCATTGGATACCCCACAAGACCATCCCAATCAAAGGGAACTTCTTCGAGACTTGAAGGGAGAGTACTCAGGAAGATTAAAACTTTCTCTTGTTTAGAAGGAGCGCTATCAGGAATGTTGACGACATGGTTGAAGGACACATCACCCTCCAAAAGGAGAGTTGTATTGACTAGAGATTGGATTGGTATGATCACTTCTACAATTCTAGGTTGAAGAGGATGTGTGATAACAGGGATAGGGGACACACCACCCTCGACAACAGAGGTATGGTCAAGAAAGGATTGCAGCGGCATGACTGTCGTGTCAATCAATGGAGAAACAGGGTGTGAGGAAACCACAGACGCCTCAGAACCCAAATGGCCCTCAGGTGAGAACCACGCTTCTGGTATCCCAGGAGTAGTTGGACACAAATGAGTAAGGTGATCTCCTTCACAAGTCCTGCAAAGGAATTTAGGATTACGTTTGAGATGTCTAGGCTTCTCAATTCCTCCAGCGTTATTTACAACGCTTGGTGACATTCTCTCAACGTGATTGGCAGAGGTGAGAGATCCATCTCCCACATGATGTACAAAGGTTGGATATGTGACATCGATATGACTCATGGTGACTAGAGTTATGCCCCCAGCATGACTAGCAGTGGCTGGTTGCGGGTCTTCAACATGACTTGCAGCGTTCATCGACCCATCTCCAACATGACTGGCAGAGTTTGGTGATGGAGCTCCAGTATGACTGGCAGTGACTAGACTAGTGGTGGTGGGTTGTGGCATTTGATACCAAGGTCCAGGGAAAGATTGGCTTTGAAACAATGTAGGCGAGGAAGGGTCTTGTTTTACCCCTTGTCCCTATTTTGGAAAGGTAGTATCCTCCGCCTAACTGATCCAAAGAGGTTTGTATGGGCATCATCATTGAAGTCTGTGAAGAGACAGAGGTATGATAAGGACTATTCAAGTGAGGATATATGTTGCCCCCATGTGAAGGGGTTCCATGAAGAGGGTAGCCCGAACCATAAAATTGATTACCCCCGTATGAAAGACCCAGGTATACATGTGGACCCGCCATCGGAAAAGTGTTCGAAGGAACCAGCATGGCAAATGAAGGATACATGGATGGGGTGTAATAAGTAGAATAAGCACCCATTTGAGTACTGGCTCCAGAAAGAGCATAGCTAGGACTGGATCCGTAAGAGGGGGGGTTCCAACCTCCCACAGTGAGAGTTGGTTGAGTAACATGACTCATATCAAATGAAGATGTAGGCAGTGGGGCCATGATTCCCCCAGATCCAATGCTAGGATTCATATAAGTGGGCCAGGGCGAGGATGGAAAGGGTGAAGGCACATTCGACATATCAATAGGAAAATGATTAGAGACCCAAGGCATGGACTGAGTGTCATAATTCTGCATACCATTATGAAAAGCGGATGGATTCATCCCCATGAAATGAGTGAACATCACGGGGGGGTAGCGATAAATGAGGGAGTTAAAGGAAATCCACTATCCATGATAATGAAAACTTAGTATAAAATCCTAATGCCAACTAGTAATCAAAGAGCACACCAAAAATGATCAAACGGCCAATATGCACACAAACGGGGTAAAGTGGTTGAAAGGGGCCTCCCTCCCTGAAGAAGGTATGTCTCACCCAAGAGTGGCCTGAGACTCCCTACTAAAGATCGGAGGTAACAAAATCAGTTATAAGGGCCCTCGTGGGCTTAACAACCAGTCGGTCAGATCCCCCCAGAGAGGTAATCCTCCATAAAGGTTCTGTGTTGTATGGCCCTTATCTGACCTAGGGTACCTAAAGAATAACCTTTGCAAGTAACCTATGTGGCACCTAAGTCAAGCAACTAAGCAACCAATGTATAACCGATGCACAAGCGAGCAGTCGTAAGTCAGGTACACTGTATGGGCAGGGTAGCAAAGCCCGAAACTTTGAAAGCATCGCCTCTCAAAGAGGTAAGGGCACTAAGAAGATCCCCAAATATGAATAGATCCCCAGAAATATCTATGATGCTAAGAAGGTATTGGGGGGATATCCCTTCAACCAACCTCACGCGACCTCATGATTAACTCTGGTGTAAGCAGAGCCTCCTGATATTACCGATTATACAATGGATTTCTCCACTCCCTTAGTCAGACGCATATTTTGATTTAATATCCTTGGAGAAGTTTACTCACAAAATCCTATGCTAAGGCACTAAATCCTAAGCTAGTTTGTGCACCCTAGAAAATAAAATCGTTACTAATTAGTTTTAAATTATATCGTTAATTTTAATGGTCGTGCTTACTCAAAAAGGTATGGTAGTGAAACTCATGATGTTCTGACTCAACAAGTAAAGTAAATATGAATACAATGCAAATTCCTAACTTCAATTTTCAATGAATGATATGCTTCTTAAAACAATGCAATTTTCAATTTCAACTCTGCAATTCTGAATAAAAATGCAATCTTTATTCACATGCACTAAGCTAAATGACAAAGACTCAAAAGATCAAAATGCCAATCAAT
>ML786307.1:609127-621653 GCA_009831015.1 Picea engelmannii | reverse complement strand
TTAATCCTCATAAATTATAATGTAATTATATAAATGCAATTTAGGCCAGTGAGCCAACATGTTTGGATCGAAGATCTCATACTGATTAATAAGGTTGAGGGTTGAGCTATGTAAATTGTACATTGAAAACATTAAGAAAAATAAATATTTGGTTGTGATATGAGAGGGACGATAATGTTGGGGGGGGGGGGTATGATTCCATAAGAGAGGTGGATAAAGTTGGGGGTCCAAGGGAAAAAACATGTTATTTTCCTAAGTAAATGTATCTTTACCATCTAATTCTCCCTTTGATTATTAGACACTCAACCATTGAATTCATGTAAGAGGTTGGGTGAGGGAGTCAACTCATCTAGTTATGATAGCATAGGATGAGTACAATAAATCACAGAGGAAGTGTGAGATCCAAGAAATCCTTTTGGGCTAGAGTGAGAGTCAAGCAAGCATGGGAGAAGAAGAAAATTCGAGTAGGAGAGGGGAATTTTTTTACAATGATGATATTTGGATAGCAAGGGAGAGATTGGTGTTGGAAAAACAACACCAACCATGTAGTGTATGAAAGTAGCCTTGTTGGGTTGAGATTTTATGCTGAAAATAGGTTGTGTTCTTAAAAATTCATTTTCTACTGAGGAAATGGATTGATAACCTTGAGAAGACTATTGTGAGCACTCATAGAACAACTACGAATTCCTGGAGCGCTCAACTATGATATTTACTAGACAAACTTGTGTTGGAGCCTTGGAGGGAAGTGGGATAGCCTAAGGGACTGCATGGTAGATAAGGGGATCCCATTCCTTAGGTTGTGCAAGTTGAGGGGAAAGTGAGTTGGTGGATTGGAATTGTTGTTGGAGTTAGAAATATGGGTATTAGGAGTATGTGAGGAAAATGTCTAGCCATGAGAGCCATACCTCATTGTGAATTTATAGCCACAACACAAGTGTGGTATGTTGTTGAGAGGAATGGAACAATAGAGCCTACATTTGGGAGGAATGTCCTTCATACACAACCAATTGGTGATTTA
This sequence comes from Picea engelmannii, assembly GCA_009831015.1. NCBI lineage: Eukaryota > Viridiplantae > Streptophyta > Pinopsida > Pinales > Pinaceae > Picea > Picea engelmannii. The sequence continues at coordinate 620,635 of ML786307.1, read as the reverse complement.
CCAAGAGATAAGTCTTTCATGATATTTCTTATGTTCAATTATGTTGTGAATATTTTTTATGTAAATATTGAATGTTGTGTATGGATTAATGATTTGCATTTGTGGTTTTTAATTTTTTGTTAGTCACATGAGTTTGTATGATATGATGCATGCATGCATTGTTTTAATTTGGTATCATAGTAGAAAATGGTAGTAACGAGACTCAACTTTAAGGCTAGGTATGTTACAATCCTACATATATGAGAATGTCCAATGACATTTTAAAATCAATCACAAATCATGATAAACATGAACTAAAATAAAAAATAAAAAATGTAAAATAAAAAATATAAAACGTATATACAACATGTACAAGAGGATCATGAGACATCATTATCTAGGCATAATACCTCTTTAGATAAATCCCATTGTATGGTTCATCCAAAGGGGTCCCTTCATAGTCTACCAACTTATAAAATCCTTATTGTAAAACACACCTCACATTGTAAGGACCATGAAACACCAGTATTAACTTACCTACCCCCAACTTATCATTATCTTAATATTAGACCAAGATTAAGTATCCTTTTAAAAATACTCAATGGTGAACATTCTTATGATAATAATATTTCATTTGCTTCTTATGGACCTCATTCATTGTAGCCACATCTCATCAATGTTCACCGAGGAATTCCAAATCAGCAAGGTTCTTTTCCTCAACTAATGTATTGGGAAAGAGATTAAAAAATAATGGATTTCACATTCAATCAAAAGAACCACCTCCATTCCATGCACAAAATAATTAGGGGTAAATTTGTTTTTACCAAGGTTCAATGTTTCCAAAGAGTTGGAAAAATAAAAACATGCTAGTTCGACTTGTTCTTGTTGATTGTCCTCTTAAACATAGTCTTCAAAACCTTGTTAACAACTTCTACTTGACCATTAACCTAAGGATAGTATGATGATGGTTTTTTCCGATGGAAACCCAACTTAGAAACTAATTCCATCATCATTTTGTTCTATAAATGTGTACCATGGTCTATGACAATCTCTCAGGGTACACCGAAATCTGGCGACAAGGTGATTGGATATGGAGAGCACATATGTTTTACTATTGTTTCCAAAGGTTGGCATGGTTTCTTCTCACTTAGTGAAGTAATGGATGACTACAATGATGTACTTGTGACCATATATAGAAGTAGGATAGTATCCATTTCCCATTTAGAAAAGGGACTTATGGTAACTATAAGGTGTAGTAAAGAAGATGATAAACACACATTGTTTTGGTAAAAACCTAATAGGGATGACACTTCTTGACAATTTTATTGCAGTCTTTAAATATTGATGGCTAAAAATATCTTATGCGTAACTTTTTTGGGGTTGTGGACATCCCATACAAATTATTTCCACATGCTCCACTTGATAATCATTTAAAACCTTCTCATCCTTGTCGTGAACTAAGAACCAATGCAAAATCAAGCCAACCACTCGATGATACAAAGTCTCATCGATAATGAAGTTTATTTTGAATTGGTGGTGAATGTGTTGATGCTCTTCCTAAGACAAGTGAGAAACAAAATACTAAGTTTAGAAACACACAATTATTTCTCCATACTAGGGATCATTATAGTAAATAATAACTGAGTGTTAATCTAGCAAAAATATCATTCACAATAAGGTCCTCATTGTCTCGAGGAAGCTTCAATATCAACTTGAAAAAAGACAAGGACTTCGTAGAGTCTTTGGATGATGCAAATTCCATATTGAAATCTTACAATATAATTGTACACTTAAAACAATTTCCCCTTATTATTCATTGGGTCAAGATATCTTGCATTAGATTAGAATATGCAATAACAATCATTCATCGAAGAGGAATGTAATGTTGGAGTCATTGGGTAGCATACACTGCTATTGGGCCAACTTCTCCATATGGGAATACTTCAATTCTAGTCCAATGATCCCTTTGATAATGTAATCAATCACATTCTCATGATGTGAACCATCTTGTTAAACCAAGTCAATACTAATGGTTGCTTCATATTATGCAAGATATAATAAGAAATAGGACTTAGCAGTGGTCTTAACACAAGATATGTTTTTCAATGTGTAAAATGATCATTTTTCTTTATCATATCACTTAAAAAAAACTCCATTTTTCAAAAGACATGAGAAACCTTTTGTAATATCACCATAATTTGTGATGATTGTCGCAAAAAATTTACTTTCCCTTGTAAGCTTTGAAGCATATGAATGTTTCTTGGGAGAGGAAACTAAAGCATTGACTCAACCTTAAAATCATCCAACATGATCCTATACTTGGACATAATAAAATCGATTAATATCCAGGGGACACAATTAAGAAGATGCATTTAAGGAGGTTTAGATGGATTTTATAATGTTTTCATCTTTCGAATAAAACACAAAAGTTAGCTAGATAGTCATCCCTTCTCTTTGACTGAGTGGCTAAATAATCCAAATAGGCCTTCACAATATGTTTAATTTCATGGAAAACATAATACTTGACCCACTAAAATGTGGCTCTAGCATTTTTAAGACCAAACTACACCTTTTGATAGGAAAACATGCCCCAAGTACAAATAAAGGTAGTCTTTTGCCGATCTTCTTTATAGATTTGAATTTGGTTATACCTAGAAAATCCATCCATAAAATAAGAGATTCCATATTCCATCGGATTCATCAATAATGGGATCAATGAATGACATAGGATAGTTATTTTTGGACATGCTTTATTCAAATCCCCAAAACTAGTATAGATGTGGATTGTCCCCTATGTTTTATCAATGGGAACTAGGATAGAGACCCATTTGGTCAAGGGAACAATATAGATGAAGCCAGCATTCAACAAATTCTCTACCTTCTGATAGCTTGGCATTGTCATTGTTAGTTGGGATAGTCTTTGAAATATTTTCCATGTTACCTCTTGCATACACATCATGTGCAAGGATGGGACTTTATTACCAAATCAATATCTCTTGATGAGATGGGATCCTTATTTCCAACAATATCCATTTGGTCCAGTTCTAGAAGGAAGTATGATTGATTATGCATATATTCCCATGGGCTTTTTAAACTAGTCATTGCCTCCAAATTATCCTCATTTGAAGGCAAGACCATGTCAAAGAAATCAATAGAGATAGGGGGGTTTAAGGCCCACATGGGTGATGTGAATTGAACACACTCTTCTTGGGAGGGAAGATCCTAATCATAGTCTATGGAGGCCATTTGAATGGCTTGAAAATAATATTTAACCATAGACAAAGGAATAAGCAAACATATATTTCTAGTCCCTGACTAAAAATTCAATGGGTTTAGCACAATCCACATATCTTCTACAAAGCTTTTTCCAAAGTAACCGGTTTGGAAATTAGGATAATTCCACAAATCTCTGTCCAAAGTAACTGGTTTGGAAATGAATTGTATGCTCAACAGTGACTAAATAAATCACATTTATAAGTGAAGAGGCCATGTAATAGGTTGGTGGAGGGAGCGGGAAAGTGGCCATAAGACATGATTCCTTAAAAATCCCATCATTGACATTTTCATACAACACCTTGGAATTATCCACTAATGGAACATTTGACCTAGCTTTAGAAGTAGGATCAAGTATGCAATAGTTCAACTAGTCGATAGTGAATATCCTCCCCTTGCGAGGGAATTTAATCACCTGAAACATAGAAGACATGATGAATGCCATTGCATACATCCAACTTCATCTCAATAAACAGTTGTAGTTCAAAGGAGCATCAACAACTTCCACTTCTAGTAAAATGGTCTTACCTCCCAATTCAACTAGAATGGTAGGGATAATTCCATGGGGCTTGAAAGAGTAACCATCAAATTCGTTTAACATGGTTGTTGAAAGAACAATATCAAGAGAAACTAAATCTCTCCAAAATGACAAAGACATGCATAGGAAAAAGCTTGTTCAACAACCACACATTTGAAAATTTTTGTGTTGTGTGAAGCTACTTGAATCTTAAATACGACATGGTGAGGAAGTCTACTCTTAGAATATTCAAGGTCAAATATTATTAATCGATCATCTAAAGGATCATTCCTGCTAATAGCATTCAATAATGCCTTTTGTTGTTGCAACAAACTTTGAAGGACTTCTAATGCATACATGACACAAGGTGCCTAAGCTAAGTTCTCAACAATACTTACTTTTAGATAGCTTGGGAATTTGGGTTATGCATAGACCTTCATAAAATTCCCTTTGGGAGGCACACCATCATATCAATAGATTATTTCTCTATTTGAAGAGGGCCTTTTGGTTGTGATGTAGATGGTTCCTTCTAAAATGATTTAGTTTCTAGAGAAACATAATTAAGAGCTCAAGTCTAGACATTAACATCCTTATCACACATATAAATGTTAGCATTGAATGCACTACCACCTTGTAGGAAGGCACCCTAATTACCTCCTTATGAAGGTGTATAGTTTCTAGGATTTTCAACAAATATTTTTGTCTATTGTGGAGGGAAGGGGTTAGTAAGCTCAACATGTTGTTGTTGATCTTCTATTTGAGCCACCTAGTGCTGAAATTCCTCCAACTTAAGGCATCGATGAGTAATATGGTCTCCTTTGCAAGTATCATAAGTAAACTTTACCTTCTTATTGTCTTTCTTTACCTTGGCATCATTATTTTTGTAATTAGTCGTTGAAGGCCCTTATTCAAAATTAGGGTTCTTCTTCTTCTTCATGTTTTTCCTTTAGGTTGTTGGGTACCCTTTCGATTTGTTGTCTAATGAATGGAGATCAAAATTTTGAATAAGAAATGAGGTACTCTAATAATATTATGTAGTTGTAGGTGGGTAATAATATATGGACCTCTATCCCATATGATTTTCCATCTGATTGGTCACAACATTTCCAATTGAACTCATCACATCATTATTATTAGGTCCTAGCATAGGTTTCATAAGGTTGATATCAAACTACAGAGCAAACCAGATAATGTTATGCAACATTCTAGACTAGGAGTAAACCAAGCCTAGTTGTTGAGATTTTAAGACAATTTTTTCCTTAGTCACTACCCTGACAAGGCCACATCTTTATCAATGCTAGGAAAGAAAAACCTCATGAAAAAATATGATAATGAATGATCTAGGATGTTGACTCTAAATCATCCAACGTCTCTTCCTCCATTCATGAATGTGATCTAAAATGTAGGTGGAGGTTTATGACGTAGAAATGTTAAGATCTTCATTCTCATATTGTAGTAAATCATCGTCTTGAAGTGCATTAGGAAGCGATTGCCAATGGAAAGAAATTGTTATGGAATGCACATGGAAACTTAATGGACCACCATGGGGGATTCACTCAATAAAATTTATGGCATAACACATGCATTCGCGCGGTATTAAAAAATACGCTAAAGTTCATTTCTACCTCCCAAAATTTAAATTTTATTACCCCCTCCCAATACACATTTCCAAATGAAATAACCTATATTTTAACCAAAGATTGTAAGTACCTTTTTTCCAACATTTTTTTATAACCCTCATTATTTCTACCCCTAGGATGTTGATCCCAATATTTTACATATGTATCTAAAATCTATTTAAAAAAATGTTGTTTATAATATGTTATTTGATATTTTAGTCAAAAGAATCAATGTTTATTAGGAATCAAAAGACAATTTCATATTTAGATCCCTCTCTCATGAAATCTATGGTCATTTTCATTGCTTGTTCAAAGAATTCATGGTTCGTTGAGAATTTATATAAGGTCTAAGGAATAGAGATATATAACCTTTCTCCTTCATGATAATTTTCGCTTCCATAAAAAACTCACAAAAAATATCTCCTCTCATTTCTAACACTTATTCCTCCCCTCCTTCCCTCCAACCCACCCCAACAACCAAAAACGTTGGTTGGTTGAACCCCCCATTATGTATACCACTAGTTTAGTTTAAAGAAAACTCATGCTCCCTTAGTACCATCCAATATATTGAAGTATATTTTAACTATTTTTAAATCTCCAATCTAAACCCATCTACTATGATATTGATTTTCCAATAAATCCCCCATGTGTACCAATTTGTCGAAACCCTTATCAAGGTATGCTGAAAAAGTCGTTACGTATATTATCATTAATCAATGAGTTTGATTAACAACATAGATGGAATGGCATTACATGGTTTGACAAATATTCTCCAGCTTTACCCTCAAATTTTGAGATATCCAAGGGTAATTTATCAAGGATGGTAGGTGATGTTAGATCATTTTGAACTGGGTCATTAGTTAAATGAGATAAGTCAAGAAGATTTAAAGTTGCCAAAAATGGAAACTCGGTCATGGAAAAAATAATAGGCTTACTAGAAGATGGACCCAACATCCCATTGTCTGCCATGTTACCACTTATATAACTACCTCCTAAGAAGTTTTTGCCACCAAGGATGAGCTTGTATTCATTTGATATCCAAAGGTTGGAGTAAAATTCATATCAAATGGAAACCCCATGTTAGGTATAACAATACTTCCAATAGCGATTTTGAAAGTAGGAATGAACTCACTCCAATAAAAGGTCTAAATCTGTGGATGTTTCCACTCCCAAAAGAGAGTCTAGAACTAGGAACATTTATACCCCTAGTTAATATTCTAGAACTAGAAAAAATCACAAGTGGGACATTCAAATTTACAAATGAAAATCCAAGAGAAAGGTTTCCTCTAGTCAAAGGAATGCTGGCAGAGGGACTAATTATACTATATTATGTTGATATAGAGGAACTAGTGTCCCCACTAGAAACACTAGGTTTAGTAGGGTTCGAACCCCCTATACTCGACAAAACACCAACATTTTTTATCCTAAACTAAGAATAAGGAAATTTATAAAAATGTGTAGATGGATCTCTAGGTGGAAACTTGCCTACCTGAATGATAAGAAAATCCTAAGGATCGGACAACATAGTTTTAAAATTTGTTAAAGATGGTTCAAGAATGTATTTGATCTCAGGAAGTTCAAAGTATTGAGGAGGAGGGAGTGGAGACCCTATGAGATTTAAGTGAAAATAATTGTTTGGACCTCTCAAAAAACCTTTTGTAGATAATTCCTCATATGTGGGCTCATCTTCTTCTGACTCTTCTCTAGCCAAGTTGTTCAAAGTACTATGTTCTTCATCCTATAACTCACATTATGAATGACCAAGAACATCCAATCTATGCATTATTGTAGGTGACTCAATGATCTAGGGAGGTATACCCCTAATCTTCCTAGATTGATGGGGTGATTGTCCAGTCACCTTAAAACTCAAGAACTTAGTGAAAAAGAAAAGGACAGATGATGAAATTATAAGGTTGTCTACATGTTGCACCAAATAAAATTCCACTATAACAATGCCTAAAAGACAACAACAAGCAAATTCACTCTCCCCAAAATCAACACAAGGTGATCAATTCCTTGAGTCCAATCATTGAAAAGAAAAAAAGAGGGATTTTCAAAGGTTATCCTGGGATGATTAGGGCCTAGGTATAATCAATGAAGGTTTGAGGAATAGTTATAGTAACATTCTATGAATCAAACATCCAAGGTGCAACCTCCCACATGAAGAGAGAAAACCTCTAAGGGAGCCGAGACCAAGATCTACTATCTGTTCTAGGTACTGTAACCACCTACCACTTGCAATCACTTGTTGAAAACCTATGAATAGTCACTAAGGGTACCATTTTATGATAGGTAGAGAAGAAAATTAGTCATGGATCAATCTTTTACATTGAGCAGGGACATACAAGGCTTTGTATTGTGGTCAAAAATCTAGAAAAGATGCCACTTTGAGTAACATGTCAATTTCACCAGAGTCCCCCACTACACATCCACCCACCACTCAAGTGGGAGGGGATAATATAAACACTTGAGATGGCTTGACCTAGTTCTTGTTTCTTGTGTTAGAGGCACTTTCCTGACAAATACTTCTTCACTAATGGACTTTATCATGCGTTATTCATTCCTAGATTCATTTTTAGTGTCCTTGGAAAATTTACTCTCGAAACTTACACCAAAGCCCTACAATCTAGACTTTGTTGATTTTCTCAAAAGAAAATGAGTAAAATACTTTCTTTTCATTTACTATTGATTTTAAAAGGATGTTATTACTTAAGTGTAGAAAAATAAAACTTTGATGGTGTTTTAAGAATCAAGAATGCTCAATAAAATAAAGAAATTAATGAATGCAATTACACTAGTTTTATACTTTTCTTCCTTGTGAAACAACACAATTCTTGAAACTACTCTAAATTCCCCTTGTTGAGTGGGATGACCTCACCGATAGAGAAGAGAAATACAACAATCTAACCTTTTCGAATTCATAAGATATGTTATTGAATGCATAAAGAAAATAAGAGAAAAGTACTTGGGACTGGACCTTTATGGACAATTTGGATAGAATACTTTTGATATAATCTCTTTTTCTACACCCGCATACAAGTTAAGAAAACAAAACATTTCTCAAACCCAATTAAGAATAGTAAGTGAATAGTATAATCTTAAAGTGCATGAATTCTAACTAATGTGAGGCTAATTAATCTAATCCACAATTCATAAATTCAAACAAAGATTAACAACACATGAATGCACACTAAATAATGAAAGGCTTGGAGGGGAAGAGAAGATAAATATTTATATTAATAATTAACATGTAAACAACAAAATATATAACTCACTTTTGTTGCCAACACCTTTGTCACCCAAGTGTGGGTTCCTCTAACCAAAGCCCCTAATCAAACTCAGCTTTGCCAAGTATCTTGATCTTATTATGGAAGGGGAATCAATGAATGGTTTAAGATTAAGCTTGCAAATCCATTAAGTTTCGTCGAAATAGAGAATATGGTAAGCAAGGATAGCAAATATCATGAAAATTCTCTAGCATATAGACATGATATAGTCTAATATGGTGTTTTTCCTCCAACACGACTCATATTTATATGTTTTACTAATGTATAACATATTAATACCTTACCTTGTACAAAAATATTTACCATTCATAAGAGATTGATCCTAAACATATGGTGCACTAAATACCCATCTTTCTTTCTTATTACCCTCTTATTAAAAGAACACTCATTAAATTGTCAATCTATATTAATAGTAAAAAAAATTCTAAAATAGAATAGATAAATAAATATATTTCATTAAACTTATTTACAATATTGAATTGTTATATGAAACAATAAATTCCAAGAAAATGAAAAAATAAATTATGATAATTATAGTACTCGTGTAGCCTTAAAATCTAAATCATAAATTTATCTTAATCCATGTGACAATCATGAACTCCATGTGGCAATCACAACCTCAATGATAAATATGGAGTAAGGTGTGTTGGATGTATGGGCTGACCCAGGTTCTACCTTTAGGTTTCCAACAAAACCCTGCAAACCATCGACCCTTCTGGAGACTAGAAGGAAACACTACACATAGAGTGCACAATGAAGTCTCACCCAAGATGGCTTATGGGTGATTGCAGGACCTAGATGTCTACAATCATGAAAGAGATGTTGATCATCGGGATGTCAGACATAGTTTCTATTTCAACATTCATCAGATCTACCATTCTATAACCATATTCATTCATTAACATTCATTTTGTAGTAAATATCATGACTAATCTAGTGTGCATTACATTTTACTACTACTAGATTCATTCATTCATTCATTCATCATAAACCATTGCAACACATAAAAGACACGGGTTTTTACCATGGTTCACCCCTTGGGATATGTCCACAAAGATCTGGCATTATTTGCTTCATTGTCCATCTTCATCAAGTCATTGCAATGCGTGCATTACATTAGAGGTGCATTTGAAATGCACAAGTATAGGTGTATGTGAGGCTGACCAGTGTTGTGCCAAGGGACCTAACCCTCAATTACAATGCATATATCTCAAAAACTGTTTCATCTCTAAAACTGACTCAATAATAACTCCACATCTCTCCACCGAAAACTAACGATTTAAAACTCATCCAAGACTTGATGCCAAAAAGATGGATCTCCTCATATCTCACAATACCTATTTACACTACAAAAGAGGGTTAAAACCCATTACATCAATGAACAAAACCCTAACCCTAAGTGGATTAGGTTTGTCCACAATATAACTTCCTGCACACGATTGATCCACATCCTTCTTCTTTTCTTTTGACTTTCTGCTTCCTCACGCTGCTTTTCCTTGTTCTCCGACGCGCGCTCATTTTCTATTCCCTTTCTCAACTGCTTACTTAACTACTGCGTTGTTCCCCAAAATGGCATGTGTCAACAAGGTGCCTAATACCCCACATTAACAAACTCAAATAAGGATGTCATCATGACATGGATAATCGCTAACCTCCATGTGACAATGATCTCCATACGACAATCACATCCTTAATAATAAAAATAAAATAAGATATCTACCTCTAAATCACAAACTCAAAAAAAATACCCTAACCATTTAACATGGATAATCATAACACCAATTATTTCATACATAATGACCCCATGTGACAATCACAACCTCAATAATAATAATATCCACACATCAATAATTTCCTACCTAACAAGACATCAATGATTTCCTACCTAAACAATTTACCCCATGTGACAATCACAACTTCCATGTGACAATCACAACTTCAATAATAATAAAGATATAGTAGAATACCTACCATCAATAATTTCCTACATAAACAAAACAATCAATTTACCCATATGACAATCACAACATCAATAATAATAATAGAGAAAGTAAAATACCTTACATAAATGATCAACCACAACCTCAAAAAACACTTTGATTTAGGTGCAGAATATTGAAAAAACTCTCAGCCGTTTACTATAGTCCCTGCTGCCTTTAGGCGGGGACGAATAATACTAGAGATAAAGTACGGTAACTATCACAAACTCAAATAAACTTATCCTCACCATTTAACATGGGTAACGCCAAAAAGGCTGACCAATCCAATACGTTCAGTAAGATCGAGAATTTTGGTCAATTTAAAAATACAGAGCCTATAAAGGTATGAAGAAAAGTATGATCGCTGCAAAACTGTGATCCAAACTAAAATTTAGACCGAAATCGAGCCAAAAAAATTCTTGGCCGTTTATCCATCTCTACTGTCCTGGCGATATATTTATCTGTTATGCTTGTGCGCTCTAGTCTCATCGTCCATAGAAACTCGCATATTTTCCATGGCTCGACTGGTGCCCTCATGGCAACTTTCTATCAAAATTGATTTCGTCGCAGGTTTCTTATGCTTGGCGCTCCTCAATGCCGTGGTGGCTGCCGCCGAGCGTGAATGGGTTGGGGATTTTGTCTGCGTGAAGGAGGTCGTAGTTACAAGGACAGCCGAGATCCTTTTGGTGTGTTCTATGCTGGGCGGAGCGCTGTTTCTTATCATTCGCCAACGATCCCGCCACCAGTGTTATCTCGTGGACTTCGCTTGTTACAAGACGCCGGAGGAGCGACAGGTTAACACGGAGCTGAGCATATATTTTTCGGCGAGGCACGAGGATAAATTTTTCGGCGAG
>ML786307.1:548787-601896 GCA_009831015.1 Picea engelmannii | reverse complement strand
TTCAATAAAAATAGTGAGAGTTTCAGTGATACGATTCCTGTTATTTCCATTTTGCTTTTGCTGTAGGTTATTCATTTTCAGTATGCATTGAGTGAGCCAGTCTGTGGACAGAGAAGGCAGGGCCCCCTTCGCTGGAAACAGAGATGTGTATAACATTTACAGTAGACTCCAGATTTGATTTTATCTTTCAGCAGTTTTCTCATGGGTTTAATAGCATAGAAGTAGCGTTCCATTTGATTGCACAGAGGTTTAGCATTTCAAGATTCCAGTTTAGACATTACCTTTTTCAGCCATTGATTTCATTCACAGTTAGACTACTTAACATTCAGGAATTAGTTTGGGTATATCATGAGATGAAGAAGTTTCTTTTGATTGCCATATAAAGTTTCATAGGATGGTTGCTGAGTTGTGTGGAGTGATAAGTAGCCAGGACTTAACTGTTTTCAGTAGTACAGAGCAGAATAGAGTACTGTAGCTTCTTCCAGCGAGTTTCTTTTAATAGTTCAGAGATTAGTTTGGCATCCTTTAAACCCCCTCTTCAGCCCTGCATTTCCTGTGCTGGTTCCTCTAAGTCTACCTTCCCGGGTTGACAATTAAATGTTGATTTACATGGTATATCTGCAGCTCGACAACGACTAAGATTCGTCATGTTAAATTTAAAATTCCATAAGGTTCGACTGTTTTGAAAGGTTGATCAAATCAACGACTAGGATTTATTTCAGGGATTTTTGAAATTATTAGATCGACGACCTGTGTTCATTTTGACCATTGAGGAGATGGAACATAATCGACGACCAAGACCATCTTGAGTACGAGATCAACGACCCAGATTCACTTGGAATTTGATAAAAAAATTGAGCTAAGTGTTGAAGTTCCCCAACTAAATTCGTCGATGGTCGATGGACAAATCAGTGAAATTTGTGGAGAGTTTTAAGTTTTCCAGTAGAACTCATTGATGGACGATGGTCGAATCGGTGAGTTTGGTGAAGAGTTGAGTTCGGCCAAAACAAGTTGTTGATCGCTAATGGTCGACGAATCGAGGATCGACATATTTTGGCCAAATTTTCTAAGTGTCAAATTTTACCAATGAAAATTTTCGATGATCGACAAAATACGACGAAGGTTTCATGCATCCATGGGCACTGTTTATCATTGATGGCCGGAGAATCAAGTATCGATAGAATACAACGAAGGTTTCATGCGTCTAGGGGGACTGTTGATGGCCAATGACCAATGAATCAAGGATCGACAATTTCGATGAAGATTTCATGCGTCTAGAGGGTATTGTTCATCGTCGATGACTGACGAATCGAGGATCGACAGATTGTGATGAGAGTTTTCATTTTTCCCAGAGAAGTGATCGATCGTCGATGAAGGAAAATAAAATGATGATGTCATCATCCACGTGTCATGCCATGTCATCATCCACGTTTCATTCCATGTCAACATCCATGTGTCATGCCACGTCACTCAAGTTTACACCACAGGATGACGTGTCATGCCATGTTAGAATCAACGTGTCATGCCATGTTTGCCTAGAAGTGGTCGATGGTTGATGGTCATGTCGGTCGATTTGGGGAAGTGTTTTTTACAGTCATCGAGGATCGTCGATCGTCGATGGGATGATGGTCGGGCATCAACATAATTAGTGGGTAGTTTCATTCACCAACGAATATCAACGATGAACGATGGTTGACTTGAAATATTTAGATTTGCGTTGTGAATTGGTTGTCGGGGAGTTGGGCCGATGGTCAACGGTCACATCGATAGGTCGGGAAAAGTGTGGTGCGTGCCTAAGGGAGAACGTGATATAGGATTAGGAGCGAAACAAAATGATTAACATAATGAATACAATAAACACAAAGATACAAAGAACAACACAAATATCTAGTGAACAATATCTTCTATTGAATAAATGAAATAGGTTGAAACTATAAAACTGCAGAACTGAAACAACTTGCTCGAATGGTGGTAGTTATCTCTGAAAAGAGATGTGGCTACTACACTCATCCATCTAAGAAGAATGATTACAATGAGGCTCTAGAGGACTTTTTAACATTACTCGTGAATTCCAAAACCCTAGACATCCAAAAACCTAACCCTAGGAGGTGAAACGCCAAAAGTCATGTTGGCCCCTGTAATACCCAAAGGTCGAGCCCCTATTGAATTGTAATGATGTTTATAGGCTGGTGAGCCAAGTATTTATAAGCTGGTAGGATTATGTGTTTATTAGGCCGGAGAGCCTAAATTCTAAGGCCAAAGAGCTTATTTTTGTATATGTAATTATGCAGATAATTAATAAAAATACATCGTTGCATGTAGACCGACCACGAAGAAAGAGATAAGGGGGACTAAGCTCCACTGGGTAGTGAAAGGGATGGGGTTGAGAGGCTAGGAGAAAGGGGATAAGATTCAGGGATTAACCTAAGGGAATATTATAATGTATTTCCCGAAAATACTAAAGTTGGGAAATAAGCCCAGTTACCCTAAGTTCCTTTGGGGGAGGAACAAACTCCAAGTGGAGAGGAACAAGCTCCTAGAGAGCCAAGTGTCACCCAGAACACATGCAGATTTATGTGGGAATTTCCACCATTGTGGGGGTTTACTCTCGCCATTATGCCTCTCTCACAATTCCGTAGCCTGACCATTCTAAACATTCTCGCTCTCAGCATTCTGACCAGTTTGGCCATCTTTCCTCACGAGTTCATTCTCACGATTCTTGCCATCTCTTGTCCAGTTCACGCATGCACTGAACATGCACGCAGCCAGATCCATTTCTGCCATTGTTAAACCTCTGTAATTGCTGAGTCGTCCCTTTTCTTACCTGTTTTTTCTACTGTGGTTTGAAGAGATGGGTTGTCAGGCCCGTGGTTGAAGAAGCAGGTTGTTAGGCATGTGAGAAACTCTCTCTAGGTGAGAGAAATTGTTGGGAAAGTGATTTCTCTTGGAGGGAGTCCAACAACAGCTATAGTGCTCTGAGAATTCCTCATCCAGCCTGTTGCTGAAGCCCTGGAAGGGAAGTGGAACAACCAATGGACTGTGGAACAATGAAAGTGTATATTCCTGGTGTGGGACAAGCATGTGAGGAATGAGACTCTGCGAGCAGTGGCCGTAAGTAGGTTCCTTGGAGAGAATCCTTCCTGTTGCATTGTGCAACTTCCCATAGCCTCAACCTAGCCTAGGATTCCTTTTCCCTGGGTGGATTTTAGTCCCAGCTCAGGGGTGATCCACTGTTGATATCTTGGAGCAGTGTAGTCTAAGTCTGGGAGGTTCGTGGAATGTCTGCACACAGTCGATGGTCTTCTCATAAAACGACAAGTACCAATTCTATGTTAATTTTACATGTTATGTTTAAATGTTGTGTTTAGGTACATGTTGGAATGTTATCAAAATTTCTTGTATGTGTTATTGTCGCTTCCACATGAATATGTGTATGAACAATTTTTTTTTTATCTTTTTTTAAATTTGCATTATATATATATATATTCAAGTAGCATGACTCGACCTAAGTGTCTGGGTATGTTACAATATGGTTTTCAGAACAGTTTGGTTTTGAATTTGGTGGCATTTTCCCTGGCACGGGGTGGACAAGGGATGCTACAATCTGGTATCAGAGCCCATGGTTTCCATACTAAACCTGGATGGGCCACGAATGTGGAATTTGGAGTTAAATTTCACCGAGAAATGGATGTACAGAGTGCTTGGATGGTGTAGGGGGAACACCTTGGTTGTGTTCAGAAGCTCAGGAGGTATAGTAGTTTGATAAACCATGACATATGTGGTATTGGACCACAGAGTTAAATTGGGACGTTGGATCTGTTCGGAGGGAGATAGATCCACCACAACCATTAGATCTGGAGAAGGTGCACAGAGGTTAAGTACAGAAGTCCTTCGGACTTCGCTCCTTTGGACTTCGCTCCTTCGACTGTTTTAAAGATATAAGCAGAGAAAAACTTTCAAAGTCTGGAAATAATCCAGACCGTCCTTTTCCTAAGGACACGTGTCCTCAGATTAATAAAATCTTGAAAGTTCAACAGTTTGGGGGTTGTGGGGTGTTCAACAACTAAATACTCCAAAGTTCGGAGTGATTCTTAGCCGTAGATCTTTCGGGAGGAGGAGAGCCATTGGATTTCTCTTGTGGTTTTGCGTTTGGGGAAATCCATTGGAGGTTGCACGACGAAGTCCCGGGTGTCAAAGTGATGTGACATGATGACGTCACCGGGGGTGACGTGGACCTGTTTGTCAGTCGACTGTTCGGGAGTTTTGACAAAGTGTCAATGTGAATAAATCATGGAAGTCCTGGGTGCCGAAGTGATGTGGCATGATGGCATCACTGGGGGTGATGTGGACCAGTTCGAGATCTTAGATATAGTGTCGAAGACAGGAAACCCCCGAAGTCCTGAAGCACCGGGTATGACATGGAAAGATGATGTCACCTAGGGTGACATGGACCTATCTAGGTCTACCACGTGTCACTCATTTCCATACTTTTGATAGGCCCTTAGGACCGATTGGAACTTGACACGTGTCACTTGATGATGGGGCCACGTGTCACCACTTTGATTGGTGACATCTGTACTTCATGGGCCCTAGTAGGTTAAGTAGTTCGGGAGTTTGACGTTCGGGGAAAATTGTTGGAGGAACTTCTAGACCTCCAAAGTCCTGGAGTACCGAAGTCCTGAAGTTTTGAAGGGATGTGGCTTGATGATGTCACCTGGGGTGATGTGGAAACACAAGATGCATTCCACATGTTAGGGTGTTTCGTGCTTTTGAAAGGCTGATTTGTCAGTTAGAACTTGACACGTGTCAGCCCTCATATTAGGTCGTGTGTCCATTTCTTGGAAGCTTCCATGTAAAACCCAGGTCTGTAGTACTAAGTGGACCCTAGGGGTTCACCACTTTGGCGTTTGAAAGGAATGGAGTAAGAGGAAGGTGAAACCCCTGAAGCTTCGAAGAGCGGAGTAAATCCTCACCGTTCATTGGGAGGGGACACACGACAATTGATCTCGTGGTTCGGAGGATTCAAGGTATAAGAAGTTGAGGTCAAGGAATTCCAGAGGCCCGAAGGCCAAAGTCCATTGTGACCATTGATCATAGAAGACACATGGTGCCATATCCTGTAGTCCGGAGGAATGGTACTCCGAAGGATATAAGTTTCAATTTACTGTGAGTCGCGAAGTGCCGGAGGGCCGGAGTTAATATCGACCATTGATTGGGATATGACATGTGGAAGAAAGAGAGGGAATCTCTGGTGGGTTGACACTTCAGGAGATTGGTAGTGAAGTATCATGGAAACCACTGAAGCATGGAGTCCCAAAGCTCCTATCCACCGTTGATCCGAGCATATAATGTGGACCGTAGATCCACTGTCCTTTGCGGGTTCTCCAGTTTGGCGGTCAGAGAGATTTTTTGTAAGGTGCTTTGAAAACCATTGAAGCCTGGAGTCCCGGAGCTCCAATCCACCATAGATCTAAACAGGGAAGGAGGACCATCGATTTGTGGGTCCTTCGAGTATTAAGAGAATCAACATTCGGGGAAAATGTATTGTAGTGGAGGCAGATACTTCGAATCCTCGAAGTTCTGGATCCCCATAGGCCCGAAGAAAAGGATAAGAACGTTACGATTAATGCTTGGTCACATGAATTTGGGGGCCGAAGAAAAGGGGCTAGTGCCCAGAATTTTTTTTTAAGAACATGAAAGGGGAAATTGTTCAAGTAGCCATAACTTCATGCTCGAAACTCAGAATTGAGCATGGAAGAAGCCATTGGAAAGGTCTTGAACAATAGAAGATAACTAGTCACCCATAAATTGGATCTAAATAGTCCATTTCCCAGGAAATCAAAATAAAATAAGTCAGATATATATTAATGAATCAAAATGGTCCATGTTCTTATGAAATTATTAAGAACAATTAGCCTGACAAAGTTCTCTTGGCTACACATTTTTGCAGATTCAAAAGCTGTCAGATCAGAGTCAGTACAGAGTGCATAGTCATGGAGGATACTCAAGAAGTATTCAGTCAAGAAGATGAAATCATAGGGTTGAATGTCCAGTTAGATAGGGAAGGAAGCAACTCCAATGGACATGGAGGAGAAAAGAAGGAAGACATAAATCTGGCTGAGACCCTCAGAAATTGCATATAGATGTCCAAATCCAGAAGGTTGATAATGAGAGGATTATGAAGGCCATGGAACAACAGGAAGACTTCAACATGAACTTAATTCAGAGCCTGGAAAGAATTGAAAATAAGTTGGATAAGGAGAGTGGCTCTAGCAAATCAGGAAGCCACAAGACCCCTGAGAAGAAAGGAAGATCAAGGAGTGGTAGCAGACATCACCATCACTCCCAAAAGAATTTTCATAGAAGATCACACAACAAATCAATTCCATCCCCTATCAGGAAGCATAGGAGGCATGGGGTGGATGAGTTGAAAGGAGAAATGAATAAGATCAAACCTCCTCCTTTTGATGGAGAGCACAAGAAGGATGAAGATGTTGAGACATGGCTTCTAGGCATGAGGAAGTACTTCCAATTGCATACTATTCTTCTCATGCTGAGGGAAGAATTTCCATCTATCAACTGAAAGGAAAAGAATCCATGTGGTGGGATCAACTTGTGCAAGTGCAATGCCTCAGGGAGAAGAATGTGACTTGGAAGGAATTCAAGAGGCATTTTGAGAAGAAATACCTAAACAAGAGGTATTATGATAAAAATATGAATGAGTTATTTGAACTTAAACTGCGCAACATGACTATTGATGAATATGAAAGGACATTCTTAGAGTTGTTGAAGTATGTCTCCTTCATCAAGGATGAGACAGTGAAGATTCAAAGGTACTTGAGTGGGATTCCATCTTTCATCAATGATAAAATCAAATATGATGATCCCAAGACTCCGGAAGAAACTATAAGGAGAGAGAAGTTCTTATATGATCAATAAAAAGGAAAGCCTACTTTCCAGAAGGCTTAGGAGGACAAGAACAATTTCAAGAAGGAACAAAGGCAGAAGGGAAATAAGCCACCATTTTTCATAAACAATCCTCAAGGAAAACCATCTTTTAGAGAACCTAGAATGGCTGAGGTAGGTGGGAAAAGGCCAAGGAAGACACCCATTCAATGTTTGGGATGTATAGGAAACCAAAAGTATAAATATTTTCCTCACAAAGGTGACAAACTGAGAACTGTCCACAATGTACAACAAGCTGAAATAGTGGAGGACATGGGCATAAGTGTACCAAGGATCTATGCAACCCTGGACAACAAGCAAGTTGAGTTTCAATCACACATGATTGAAGTTAAAGATATGATCAATAAACATGATTTTACTATTTTAATAGACTTAGGAGCTAGTCATAGTTACATATATCCTAAATTTGTGGAAAGATTTCTTTTGCAAAGAAGAAAGCATGGGAAATCTTGGCTAGTACAACTAGCTACAAGAGCCAAGAGAAAAATTGTTGAGATGGTTAAATCATGTCCAGTGGACATGAATGGGAGAAGTACCAAGGCATATTTGAACATCTTGCCATTGGGTTCATATGACTGTCTACTTGGTATGGATTGGTTGGACCAACACGATGTGTCTTAGAATGTCATAACAAGGCATTTACTTTCCTGGATGAGGAAGGGAACCCAGGAATAGTCCAAGGAATTCCTAGGGCAGTGACTATTCGAGAGACCTCAACAATGCAGTTAAAGAAGTGTTATAGGAAGGGATGCCAATGTTTGCATCCCATATGGAGGAAACACCTAAGGATAAGGTGCCAGATCTAGAGGATCATGCAGTACTGAAAGATTTTGAAGATGTTTTTAAGGAGATACTAGGACTACCCCCAAAGAGAGATATTGATTTCTCTATAAATTTGATGCCTGGAGCAACTCTAGTATCAAAGAATCTCTACAAAATGAGTACACCAGAGATGAAGGAGTTGTAAATGCAGCTTGAAGAGCTTCTGAAGAAGGGGTATATACTCCCAAGTGTGTCACCATGGGGTGCCTGAGTCTTGTTTGTGAAGAAGAAAGATGGTACATTGAGATTGTGCATCCATTTCAAACAATTGAACAAAGTGACTATAAAGAAAAAGTATCCTTTGCCAAGGATCGATGATCTCTTTGATTAGTTAAAGGATGCAAAGATATTCTCAAAGATTGATCTCAGGTCAAGATATCATCAAGTAATGATAAGAGATGAAGACATCAGCAAGACCCCCTTCAGGACAAGGTATGGTCATTATGAATTCATAGTGGTGCCATTTGGATTATCAAATGCACCAGTTATTTTCATGTGTTTGATGAATGTTGTTTTCCGAGAATACTTAGAAATTTTTTTCTTTGTCTTTTTAGATGACATCCTTGTGTATTCCAAGTCAGAAGAAGGACATGAGCATAATTTGAGGATGTTATTAAAAGTGATAAGAGAGCACCAAATGTATGCCAAATTGAGAAAGTGCTCATTTTATCAAAAGATAATTCACTATTTGGGGCATATCATATCCGAAGAAGGGATAGAAGTGGACCCCGAAAAGGTTGAGGCCATTAAAGGGTGTACAACATCTAAGAATGTGACAAAAGTCAGATCCTTCATGGGTCTAGCTGGATACTACAGAAGTTTCATTGCAGGGTTTTCGAGGATTTCTCACCCAATCACTTCCATGCAAAGGAGGGGGATGAAGTTTCAATGGACAACAGAATGTGAAAATAGATTCCAACAATTGAAGAAGTTGTTAACCAACGCTCAAATTATAAGTATTGCTGATCTAAATGAAGATTTTGTGGTTTGCACAGATGCATGCAAAGAAGGACTTGGTGGAGTCCTTAGCCATAACGGATTTGTGATATGTTTTGTGTAACACCCCAAGGCCGAAACCCCACTGAATTGTAATTATGTTTATAGGATGGTGAGCAAAGTGTTTATAAGCTGGAAGACTTATGTGTTTATTAGGCTGGAGAGACAGACGCTAAGGCCAATGAGCCCGATTTTGTATATGTAAATAATCACATCATTAATAAAATTACATCGCTGCGTGTAGACCCTCCATGCAGAAAGAGTTATGGGGGACTAATCTCCACTAGGTATGGAAAGGGAAGGGGATAAGTGTCTAGGAATATGGGCTAAGCTAGAGGGCTTACCTCTAAAGGAATAATATTATATTGTTATTTCCTAGAGGCTAAGGTTTGACATAACCATGTTGTCCTAAGTTCCTGGGGAAGGGGAATGAGTGTTAAGTGGAGCTCATGCAACATTAGGAAGACATGTGTCAACTTGGGTGCATGTAGTTATGGTTGGGAAATACATCTCATTGGGGTTTCCCTCACCATTCTCACCATCCTCATGATTCTCGCTAGGTTCTCCACTCTACCGGAAGACATACTCCTCACTGATGCACACACGCACTCATGCACTGAGCATGACCTCCATCATCGACCTCTAAACAAGAATGCACCGTAGAAACCTGTAGTCATACTTGAGTTATCTTTTGTATTTCCTATGAAGCCCGACGCACCTATATTTTTCTGATACCATGTTCTGTCTTAACGGTTGGCTGTTGCTGCCAAGACAGTTCCTTGGCTAAGCATGACTTACTGCCATATTCTACGTTCTTACCCATTTTCGTTTGTTTCCATCACCTTGCCTATGTGTTGAGGAGCGAGTGTGAAGAAAAAGGTTGCGAGGCCTATGAGAAACTCTCTCCAATTGAGAGAGGGTGCTGAGGAAGTGAGTTCTCCTAGAGGGAGTCTCGTAGCAGGTACAGTACTCCGAGACTTCCAGTCCAGCCTCATGTTGCTGAAGCCCTGGAAGGGAGGTGGAAAACCGATGGACTTGTGATAGTGAAGGTGTACACTCCCGGGGTGGGACAGGTGTGTGGGGAATGAGGGTTTGTGGGCTGTGGGCATAAGTGGTTCCTGGGAGAAAATCCTTCCTGTTGATCTGTGCGACTTTCCTATTGTCCTTGCCAAGCCTAGGAATCCCTTGCCGATGGAGTTTAGTCCCAACTCGGGGGTGACCCGCTGTTGAGCGTGATGAGCAGTGTGGTCTAAGGCTGAGAGGTTCATGGAAGTTCTGCACGCAGTTGGTGGTCATCAATTAAAAGATAAGTACCAATTCTATGTTCATTTACATGTTGTGTATTTTTGCATGTTATATTGATGAGTATTCATGTATATGTTGTTATATTTATGCTTCTGTGTGTGATTACTACATGCATGCTTTTACTGTTATTTCTGCATTAAACTTTGTGATAATAGAACGTAAATCATCTGTTAAATATTGGTATGTGTTATTGTCGCTTATGCATGAATAGGTGCATGAAAATAATGCTATAGATGTTTAAATTACATTAGATAGATATGTATATAAATATATATGAATATAAGATGTTATCTCTATTTTATTCTTGTCAAGTTTTATATGTGAATATTTTCACAAAATTATTCGGTGGCATATCTTGGTCTGTTGGTTTAAGGCCGAGAATGGTCACAAAATGGTATCAGAGAAGAAAAACAAAGATTCAGTTGTTTAGGTAGTGTTACTTGGCATAGGTTGAGGTCCTGGGACGTTACAAAATGGTACCAGAGCATGAAAAACAAAGATACACTTGTTTAGGTAGCATTACCCGATAGAGTTTGAGGTTCGAGGACGTTAAAAAATGGTATCAGAGTGAAGGTTTAAACATTGAGCCTGGATGGGCCATGAAAGTGGTTAACAAGACAAATATTTCACAGTGAATTATTGTCGAAAGGGACAAAATTTGAAGTACCGAGCGTCCCTGGGTGCCAAGAGAATACCTTGGTCATGTTATGAAGCTCAGGAGGTATAAGGGTTTATGGAATGGCAGTAGAGAAGGAAGCCACAACAACTGTTGCGTTGGGCTGCGAGGTTTGAATTGGGCCATAGGATCTGTTCAGAAGAAGGAACATCCTTCACAGTCGTCAGATTTAGAAAAGGTGCGGGAAAGTTAAACCCTAAGTCTTTCAGACTTCGCGAATTCGACGAAGTTTATCTGTTATAAGAAAAGGGGGCCGAAGCCCGAAGTTCCGAAGTTCCAAAGAGGATCTACACTGTAGATCTGGGGAAAAGTGATTGACTGTTGGATTGTTTGAAGTCATATCAGAGTCGTAGATCAAGCCAAGAGAAAGAGGTAAGGTACAATGACAGATCAACGTATTTGAGAGCTCGACACTTTGGGAGAAACGAGGTGTGCTAAGGTGAATCCTTCCGAAGTCTTGAAGTATTGAAGTGACGTGGCCCGCTGACGTCACCAAGGATGACACAAACACATGGGATGTGTGCCACATGTTAGTGAGTTAAGAACCTGTAGAGGATAGCCACTTCAGAGAAAGTGAGGTCGCGTGGGTTGAGAACTCCCGAAGCCCAAAGCATCGAAGTCATCATGACCGTTGACAGTCGTGGATGCCATAAAATATGAAGCACATAGTAAGCACATGTTGGTTTAGAACTTGGTCCCAGCCGTGGTCACATACGAGTTAAGGAATGAAGAAAAGGGGCTAGCGCCAAATGGTGAATTGTTGCAGAATAAAACACGGCTTAGAGATAGAATCATGGGGATTCTTGATAGATGAATACCCACCGAAAATGGAGTCTGATATTCTTTTTGTTGAATCGGATTGCTTAAGTTACTCTGGAAAATTATTAAAGACTGATAGCCTGAAAAAAATTCGGTTGACTACACATTTTTGCAGAGTTAACAATTGACATATCCGAACCGAGTTGTCGCATAGTGCAGAGAAATGGAGGAGGAAAAGGATGCTTACAGTTTGGAGGATGAAGTTAGAGGAATAGATGTCCATTTAGGAATTTAAGGAACAAACTCCAATGGGCATGGAGAAGAAATAGATAAAGAAGTGAGCATGATGAAAATCATTAAGAATTTGCAAAAGGATGTCCAAATTCACCAGGAAGATAACAAAAGGCTTATGAGAGCCAGGGAGCAGCAGGGAGACTTCAATATGAGGTTGATGTGGAGACTAGAAAGAATTGAAAATAAATTGGATAAGGAAAGTGGATCTAGCAAATCAGGAAGCCATAGGTCCCCTGATGTAAAAAGGAGAGAACAAAGTGGTAGCAGACATGACCAACACTCCCAAAATCATTCCCATAAGAGGACTCACAACAGTTCAATTCCATATCCTACCAGAAAGCACATGAGATCTGAAGTGGATGAACTGAAGGGAGAAATCAATAAGATCAAACCTCCTACTTTTGATGGAGAGCACAAGAAGGATGAAGATGTTGAGGCGTGACTAGTGGGCATGAAAAAATATTTCCAACTATAGAATTACTCTTCTCGTGCAGAAGGAAGAATTTCCATCTATCAACTAAAAGGAAAGGCGTCCATATGGTGGGATAAACTCGTGCAAGTGTAGCATGTCAGAGAGAAGAATGTTACATGGAGGGAATTCAAGAGGAATTTTGAAAAGAAGTACTTAACTAAGAGGTATTATGACAAGAAAATGAAAGAGTTCTTTGAACTCAAGCTGGGAAGTATGTCCATTGATGAGTATGAAAGAAGATTCTTAGAGTTGTTGAAGTATGTCCCCTTCATCAAGGATGAGACAGTTAATATTCAAAGGTATATGAGTGGGCTTCCATCTTTCATCAGTGACAAGATCCAGTATGACAATCCTAAGACAATGGAAGAAACCATAAGGAGAGAAAAATTCTTCTTTGATCAACAAAAAGGAAATCCTACTTTCCAAAAATATTGGGTAGACAAGAAGAAGTTTAAAAGGGAGCAGAGGCAGAAGGGGAACAAGCCACCATTTTTCAGAAATAGTCCTCAAGGACAACTAGTTTTGAGAGAGCCCAGGATGGCTGAAGTAGGTGGTAAAAGGCCAAGGAAGACACCTATGGAATGTTGGGGTTGTAAAGGAGATCATAGACATGGAGATTGTCCTCACAAAAGTGACAAGGTGAGATTTGTTCACAATTTTCCACAAGAATAAATGATAGAGGACATGGGAAGAAGAGTACCAAGGATCTATGCAGCCCTGAACAAAAAGAAAGTTGAGTTTCAATCACACATCATTGAAGTTGAAGGTATGATCAATAACCATGCCTTTACTATTTTAATAGACTCAAGAGATATTCATAGCTATATAGATCCTAAAGTTGTGGAAAGATTTATTTTTCCATGAAGCAAGCATGAGAAATATTGGTTGGTGCAGCTGGCTACAGGAGCCAAGAGGAAAGTTGTTGAGTTGGTTAAATCATGTCCAGTGGGCATGAATGGATTGAATACCAAGGCAGATTTGAACATCTTTCCTTTGGGATCATATGATTTCCTAATTGGTATGGATTGACTGGACCAACAACATGCCATGTTAGACTGTCATAACAAGGCATTAACTTGCCTAGATGAGGAAGGAGATCAGAGAATAGTTCAAGGAATTCCTAGGGCAGTTACTGTCAGAGAAATTTCAGCAATACAGCTGAAAAAGTGTTACAGGAAGGATTGTCAAATATTTGCAGCCCATATGGAGGAATCATATAAGGATAAGGTGCCAAAATTGGAGGATCATGTGGTCTTGGAAGATTTTGAAGATGTGTTTAAGTAGGTATCATGACGACCCCCAAAGAGAGATATTGATTTCTCTATAAATTTAATGCCTGGAACAACTCTAGTGTCAAAGACTCCTTACAGAATGAGTACACTAGAGTTGAAGGAACTGCAAATGCAGCTGGAAGAACTTATGAAGAAGAGGTATATATGCCCAAGTGTGTCACCTTGGGGTGCCCTAGGCTTGTTTTTGAAGAAGAAATATGGGACATTGAGATTTTGCATCGATTTCAAATAGTTGAAAAAAGTGACTATAAAGAACAAGTATCCTCTACCAAGGATTGATGATCTCTTCGATCAGTTGAAAGATGCTAGAATATTCTCAAAGATAGATCTCAGGTCAGGATACCATCAGGTAAGGATTAAAGAGGAAGACGTCAACAAGACCACCTTCAAGACAAGGTATGGTCATTATGAGTTCACAGTGTTGCCATTTTGGTTATCAAATGCACCAACTATTTTTATGTGCTTAATGAATGGCGTTTTCCAAGAATATTTAGACAAGTTTCTCGTTGTCTTTTTGGATGAAATCCTTGTATATTCCAAGTCAGAAGAAGAGAATGAGCATCATTTGAGGATGGTATTGCAAGTACTAAGAGAGCATCAATGGTATGCCAAATTGAGCAAGTGCTCAGTTTATCAAAACATAATTCACTATTTGGGTCATATCATATCTGAAGAAGGGATAATAGTGGAAGCTGAAAAGATTGAGGCCATTAAAGGGTGGACAACACCTAAAAATGTGACAGAAGTCAGATCCTTCATGGCTCTAGATGGCTACTACAAAAGGTTCATTGGAGGGTTTTCGAGAATAGCTCATCCCATCACTTCCTTGCAAAGGAAATGGAAGAAGTTTCAATGGATAGAGGAATGTGAAGAGAGATTCCAACAATTGAAGCAACTGTTAAACCGTGCTCCAATTCTGAAGATTGCAGATCCAGATGAAGATATTTTGGTTTGCACAGATGCATGCAAAGAAGGACTAGGAGGAGTCCTTAGTCAGAATGGACTTGTGATATGTTTCGAGTCCATAAAATTGAAAGAGCATGGAAGGCTCTATGCCACTCATGATTTGGAATTGGCATCCATAGTGCACACTTTGAATAAATGGAGGCACTACCTCATGGGAAATAGGTTTGATTTGATGACAGACCATAAGGGTCTGAAGTATTTGTTTGATCAGACTACATTGAATGCCAGGCAAAGCATATGGCTGGAATTCCTCTGTGAATATGACTTTGATATCAAGCACATCAAAGGAAAAGAGAACAAAGTGGGTGATGCACTCAACAGGAGAGTGTATGAAATACATGCTACAACTATTAGCATGTATCAGACAGATCTTAAAGGAAGAATTTATGAGGCTGCAAAATTTGATTTGCAGTACATGGAATTGGTAACTAAATTGTAGTAAGGTAAAATGCAACATGAAGATGAAGATTATGAATTGAGAATTTATGGAATTCTCTTGTACAAAAACAGAGTTTATGTACCAAATTATCTGGAATTGAGGAGCATGATTTTGAAATAAATGCATAATGTTCCTTATGCTGGACACCCAGGATGTCAAAAAATAGTTTCAACAGTCAAGAGCCATTACCATTGGCCAGGTATGAAGAAAGAAATTGCAGAGTACATTGCCAAATGCTTGGATTTTCAAAAGGTAAAGGCTGAGAATAGACACCCGGCTGGTTTACTACAGCCATTAACTATCCCTGAGTGGAAGTGGGAAGTGGTGACAATGGATTTCATCAAAGGATTGCCCAGAAAAAGAAAGCAACATGATGCAATCATGGTGGTAGTGGACAAGATTACTAAAGTTGCCCATTTTATTCCATTGAAGACTACTCACAAGGCAAATAATGTTGTTGATATTTATATGAAGGAAGTAGCACGATTGCATGATATTCCCAAGACAATTGTTTTTGACAAAGACCCAAATTTTACCTCGAAGTTTTGGAGACGATTATTCAAGGGGTTCAGAATGAACCTGAAATTCATCACAACCTATCATCCTGAGTCTGATGGACAAAGAGAAAGAGTGAATCAAGTGATAGAAGATATTTTAAGAATGTATGTGATGGACAAACCATCTAAATAGAAAGATTATCTACACTTGGTAGAATTTTCCTACAACAATGGGTATCAATCATCACTGGAGATGAGCCTGTTTGAAGCACTTTATGGAAGAAAGTGCAACACCCCAATAAGCTGGAACAACCCAAATGATAGGGAAGTGGTTGGGCCAAAGTTTCTCAAGGAAATGGAAGAGAAAATGATGAAGATTAAACATAATTTAAAGGCTTCCCAAGACAGGAAGAAAAACTATGCCGATAAGAATAGAACTCACAGGGAATTTAAAGTAGGGGATCATGTATTCTTGAAAGTGAAGGCCAACAGAAGCTCCTGAAGTTGGGAAATTGTTCAAAGTTGGCAACTTGCTATTGTGGGCCATTTTAAATCCTAGAGAGGATTGGTCCATTAGCTTATATGCTTGCATTTCCTACATCCATGACTATTCATAATGTATTTCATGTATCATTGCTCAAGAAGTATATACCTGATGCTAATCATGTGATTCATTGGAATGTGATTCAGATGGAGAAAGAAGGCACTTTGCAAGTGCAACCTATGTGCATACTGGGCTGGAAGAACAAACAACTATGGAATCGAGTCGTAAATATTGTAAAGACTCAGTGGACCTGGTACAGTCCTGAGGATGCAACAGGGGAGCATGAAGATGCTATGCAGGCAGAGTACCCACATCTTTTTGAAGATTTATAAATATTGTTGTTGATGTGTAAATAAGATGCACTGAGGAAAGTGAAAAAATAAGTGGAGGGGATTGTAACACCCCAAGGCTGAGCCCCTACTGAATTGTAATTATATTTATAGGCTAGTGAGCCAAGTGTTTATAGTCCATTATACTTATGTGTTTATTATGTTGGAGAGCCATATGCTAAGGCCAATGAGCCTGATTTTGTATATGTAAATACTCACATCATTAATAAAATTACATCGTTGTGTGTAGACCCTCCACGAAGAAAGAGTTATGGGGGACTAAGCTCCACTAGGTAGGGAAAGGGAAGGGGATATGTGTCTAGGAATAGAGGCTAAACTAGAGGGCTTACCTCTAAAGGAATAATATTATATTATTATTTCCTAGAGGCTAAGTTTTGACATAACTGTGTTGTCCTAAGTTCCTAGGGAAGGGGAACGAGTGTTAAGTGGAGCTCATGCATCTTCAGGAAGACATGTGTCAACCTAGATGCATGCAATTATAGTTGGGAAATACATCTCGTTGGGGTTTCCCTCACCATTCTCACCATCCTCACGATTCTCTCTAGGGTCGCCACTCTGTCGGAAGCCATACTCCTCACTGATGCATGCACACACTCACACACTAAGCATGACCTCCATTATCGATCTTTGAACAAGAACGCACCACGAAAACCTACAATCATACTTGAGTTATCCTATGTATTTCCTTTGAAGCTCGATGCAGCTGTATTTTATTGAGCCCGTGCTGTGTCTTAACGGTTGGCTGTTGCTTCCAAGGCAATTCCTTGGCTGAGCATGACTTACTTCCATATTCTACACCCTTACCCATTTTCAGTTGTTTCCATCACCTTGCCCATGTGTTGAGGAGTGAGTGTGAAGAAACAGGTTGTTAGGCCTGTGAGAAACTCTCTCCAGGTGAGAGAGTGTGCTGAGGAAATGAGTTCTCCTGGAGGGAGTCCCGTAGTAGCTACAATACTCTGAGACTTCTGGTCTAGCCTATTGCTGAAGCCCTGGAAGGGAGGTGGAAAACCAATGGACTTGTGATAGTAAAGATGTACACTCCTGGGGTGGGAAAGGCATGTGGGAAATGAGGGTTTGTGGGCCATGGGCATAAGTGGCTCCTGGGAGAAAATCCTTTCTGTTGATCTGTGCGACTTTCCTATTGTCCTTACCAAGCCTAGGAATCCCTTGTCAGTGGAGTTTAGTCCCAGCTCGAGGGTGACCCACTGTTGAGCGTGATGGGCAATGTGGTCTAAGGCTGGGAGGGTCATGGAAGGACTGTATGCAGTTGATAGTAATCAATTAAAATATAAGTACCAATTATCTGTTCATTTACATGCTGTGTATTTGTACATGCTATAAAGATGAGTATTTCCTGTATATGCTGTTATATTTTTGGTTCTGTCTGTGATTACTGCATGTATGCTTTTACTATTATTTCTACATTAAGTTGTGTGATAACATAACACAAATCATATATTAAATATTGGTATGTGTTATTGTCGCTTCTGCATGAATAGGTGCATCAAAAGAATGCTATAGTTGTTTAAATTACATTAGATAGATATGTATATAAATAAATATGAATATAAGATGTTATCTCTATTTATTCCTGTCAAGTTTTATATGTGAATATTTCCGCAAAATTATTCGGTGGCATGTACTGTCTTGTTGGTTTAAGGTCAGGAACAGTCACAAAATGGTATTAGAGTAGAAAAACAAAGATACAATGGTTTAGGTAGCATTACCCGACAGAGGTTGAGGTCCGGGAATGTTACATTTTGAATCCAGAAAACTGAAAGAGCATGAAAGGCTCTATGCCACTCATGATTTAGAGTTGGCATCCATAGTGCATGCCTTGAAGAAGTGGAGGGACTACCTCATGGGAAAGAGGTTTGACCTGAGGACAAACCATAATGGTCTGAAATACTTGTTTGATCATCCAACTTTGAATGCTAGGTAGAGCAGATGGTTGGCATTCCTCTGTGAGTATGAATTTGATATTAAGCACATCAAAGGAAAGGAGAACAAAGTGGTTGATGCACTTAGTAGGAGAGTGCATGAACTGCACGCTACAACCATTAGCATGTATCAAATGGATCTTAAAGGAATTTTTTTTTAGGCTACAAAAGTAGATTTGCAGTACATGGAATTGGTAACGAAATTGCAGCAAGGAAAAATGCAACAAAAAATTGAAGACTATGAATTGGTAATTGATGGAATTCTTCTATACAAGAACAAAGTTTATGTACCCAATTATCTTGAATTGAGGAGTATAATTTTAAAAGAAATTCATAATGTACCTTATGTGGGACACCTAGGATATCAGAAAATAGTTGTAGATGTCAAGAGCCAATATTATTGGCCAGGCATGAAGACTGAGATTGCTGAATACATTGCTAAATGCTTGGAGTGTCAAAGGGTCAAGGCTAAGCATAGACACCCAACTGGGTTTCTTCAACCATTACCCATTCCTGAGTGGAAGTGGGAAGTGGTGACAATGGATTTCATCACCAAATTTCCCAAAACAAGCAAGCAACATGATGCAATCATGGTGGTGGTGGAAAAGCTTACTAAAGCTACTCATTTCATTCCTATTAAGGTTACTCACAAGGAAACAAATGTTGTTGATATCTATATGAGAGAAGTAGCATGCTTTCATGACATACCCAAGACTATTGTGTCTGACACAGACCCAAATTTTACCTCAAAGTTTTGGAAGGGGTTATTCAAAGGGTTCAGAACAAATATGAATTTCAACAAAACTTATCATCCCAAGTCTGATGGGAAAAATAAGAGAGTGAACCAAGTGATAGAGGATATGCTAAGGATGTATGTGATGGAGAAACCATCTAAATGGGAAGAATATCTACACTTGGTAGAATTTGCCTACAACAATGGGTATCAAGCATCACTAAAGATGAGCCCATTTGAGGCACTTTATGTAAGAAAGTGAAACACAATAGTAAGTTGGGACAACCCAGCTGATAGAGCAATAGTTGGGCTAGAGTTGCTCAGAGAAATGGAAGAGAAAATGCTGAAGATTAAGCAAAATTTAAAGGCTACCCAAGACAGGCAGAAAAACTATGCTGACAAGGGAAAAACTCACAGGGAATTTAAAGTGGGTGATCATGTTTTCTTGAAGGTAAAAGGCAACATAAGTTCCCTGAAGTTGGGAAACTGTTCCAAGTTGGAAGCCAGATATTGTGGGTTGTTTGAAATCCTGGATAGGATTGGACCAGTAGCTTACATGCTTGCATTACTTGCATCTATGTCTATACATAATGTATTCCATGTATCATTTCTTAAGAAATATATACCTGATGCTAATCATGTTATTGATTGGAATGTGATTCAGGTGGAGAAAGAAAGCACTTTTCAAGTGCATCCGATATGCATTCTGGATGGGAAAATCAAACAAATCTGGAATCGAGCCATAGGTCTTGTAAAGGTCCAATGGACCTGGTACAGTCTTGAGGATGCCACTTGGGAGCATGAAGATGCTATGCGGAAAAAATACCGCATCTTTTTGAATATTTTGAAAATCTTACTGATGTTATGTAAATGAGTTGCACCGAGGACATTTAAAAAATTAGGGGAGGGGATTGTAATATCCCAAGGCTGAGACCCTATTGAATTGTAATGATGTTTATAGGCTAGTGAGCCAAGTGTTTATAAGATGGTAGGATTATGTGCTTATTAGGCCGAAGAGCCTAAATGCTAAGGCCAAAGAGCGTATTTTTGTATATGTAATTATGCATATTATTAATAAAAAAACATCGTTGCATGTAGACCGACCACGAAGAAATAGTTAAGGGGGACTAAGCTCCACTGGGTAGGGAAAGAGATAGGGATGAGAGGCTAGGAGAAAGGGGCTAAGATTGAGGGATTAACCCAAGGGAATATTATAATGTATTTCCCGAAAATACTAAAGTTGGGAAATAACCCAGTTATCCTAAGTTCTATTTGGGGAGGAACAAACTCCAAGTGGAGAGGAATGAGCTCCTGGAGAGACAAGTGTCACCCAGGACACATGCAGATTTATGTGGGAATTTACACCATTGTGGGGGTTCAATCTCCCCATTTTGTCTCTCTCAGGATTCTGCAGTCTGAAGATTCTCACCATTCTCTCTCTGAGCATTCTGACCAGTCTGGCCATCTTTCCTCATGAGTTCATTCTCATGATTCTTTCCATCTCTTGTCCAGTTCACGTACGCACTAAACATGCATGTAGCCAGAGCCATTTTCGCCATTGTTGAACCTCTGTAATTGATGAGCCATCCCTTTCCTTACCCATTTTTTCTACTGTGGTCTAAAGAGGAGGGTTGTCAGGCATGTGAGAAACTCTCTCCAGGTGAGATATTTCTGGGGAAGTGATTTCTCC
Source organism: Picea engelmannii (assembly GCA_009831015.1). Lineage (NCBI taxonomy): Eukaryota > Viridiplantae > Streptophyta > Pinopsida > Pinales > Pinaceae > Picea > Picea engelmannii. The sequence continues at coordinate 581,155 of ML786307.1, read as the reverse complement.
TAGAGGGAGTCCAATAACAGCTACAGAGCTATGAGAATTCCTGATTCGACATGTTGCTGAAGCCCTGGAAGGGAAGTGGAGCAGTCGATGGAATGTGGAACAATGGAGGTGTATATTCCCGGGGTGGGACAAGCATGTGGGGAATGAGAGTTTGTGAGCAGTGGGCGTAAGTAGGCTCCTTGGAAAGAATCCTTCCTGTTGCATTGTGAATCCTTCCTTTTGCATTGTGCATCTTCCCGTAGCCTCAGCCTAGCCTAGGATTCATTTTCTCTGGGTGGAGTTTAGTCCCATCTTGGAGGTGACCCACAGTCCACTTCTCATAGCTTGGAGCAGCGTGGTCTAAGGCTGGGAAGTTTGTGGAAGGTATGTACAAAATCGATGGTCTTCTCATAAAAATATAAGTACCAATTCTATGTTAATTTAACATGCTATATTTAAATATTGTGTTTAGGTACATGTTTGAATGTTATTAGAATTTTCTGTATATATTGCATGTATGTGTTATTGTCACTTCCGCATGAATATGTGTATGAACGAAATATTTATCTCTGTTTGAATTTGCATTAGATATATATATGTATATCAGAGCATGATAGATAGTTTCAAGTAGCATGAACTGGCCTAGGTGGCTGGGTATGTTACAATATGGTTTTCAGAATAGTTTGGTTTTGAAGTTGGTGGCGTTTTCCCCGGCATGGGGTGGTCGGGGTACGCTACAACCCCAATGGGTAGGTTGGTACCTCAACTTCCCGTGGTCGTAACTTTTGGATACAACCTCTGTTTTAGGTGCGTGATAGCCCATTAGAAAGGTCTTTTCGAGAATTACACATTATGCCATCAAACTCTGACTCTGTCTAGAGTTTGACTGTGGAAAGCCAAAAAAACATTGTTTAGGGCCCCAAAACGGCCCTAGAAGTACATAAAGTTGTGATGACATGAAAACATCCAAAATAAGGCAGTTGGATTAGGTGGGAGGTGACCAATATCCTCCTGGAAGATGTGTAGGGATTTAGACAACCCTGGAATTGTAGAACCCACAATTACAAATAAGTACAAAAGAACGTGTTGAACTAAAACATGTCAAGAGGAGCCAGTTGGAATAGGTGGGTGGCCAACAATATCCATCTGGACCAGTCCTCCCCCCTTAGGAAGAAATGGTCTCCATTGTGTTGAGTTCCCCCATTAGGTGAGGAAATTGCTGTTGAATTTGGACATGGGTGAGCCAATTTCCTTGGTGTAGGAGCTACCTTGCCTTGACAACCCTATAAAGCTGGATCCTCTACTGGCGAGTTCCATTGACCTATGTGTCCACTATATGATTAGTGGATGCCTGTTCCATGCAGTCAAGATTGAGCTTTGTTGGTGTCAACTATTATGTGATCTCTGAGGTGTCCAATAATGGTGGAAAATATGGCCGAAGGAGGTCCACATTGAACACTGGGTGCAAGCCAAGGAAGGGTGGAGTGTTGAGCTCAAAATAATTTCTACCCACAACCTTGGTGTTAGTGTAAGGCCCATAGTGAAGTGGGAAGCTCTTTTGATGGGGCCCTATAAGACGCTCTTTCTGCAAATGTAACCAGACCTTGTCTCCCACCTAAAATTGGTGCGGTACCCTTTGTTTATCATGGTGCTGATTGTACTTAGCATTGTCTTTCTACAAAATCTCATGGACCTATTGGTGGATGTGATGAATCCTCTCAATTAATCTGGTGTCTTTTTTGGTCTCAGACTGAACATGGGAAGAGTCTGTCTGTTTGGTTGCAAAAGGTAGTGCAACATCAATGGGCCCCAAGGGTTGGAATCCCAACCCCACCTGAAACGATCTATGGTCAATAGAGCTATGGAGAGACCTGTTGTAATTGTGTTGAACATAGGGGAGACTCTCATCCCACGTATGCAAATGTTTATAGTTTTACATGCGTAGGATGTGCACAATCATTCGATTGATGACCTATATTTGGCCGTTGATTTAGGGGTGGAAAGAAGTGGATTTAATGATCTTGGTGTAAAATAGTGACCAAAGACTCTACCAAAATGTGTTGAGCAACCTGTTGTCCTGGTCGAAGATGATGGTCTGTGGTATCCCAAAATGGACCCACACTCATTCGAAGAAGAGGTTGGCAGTATATGCTGCTGTGATGTTCTTCTTGCAGGCTATGAGGATGGCCATATTTGAAAACTGATCAACTACCATAAATACACAATCATTGCCTTTCTTGGTGGACAGAAGGCCAGACATGTAATCCATCGATATGGATTCCCAAGGATTCTTGGGAGTAGGAAGAGGGGTGCATCAGCCTTACTTCTAGATGGATGTATTGGAAATGGAAAAGGCAGTGAAAGACCTGATATACTTGTTGACGTCCTATCAAAGCTTTAGCCGATAAAAATGTTTCTGTAGAACGACCACAATTTTCTCCATGCCAAAACGTCCTGCCATTTGACTGTAGTGAGCTTCCGAAATCATCTTTCCACGTTCACTTGCAGGAACAAAAAGATGGCCCATATGGCATAACAGTCTGTCTTGAATGTGAAAATTGGTGATATTCGCGCCTGTACCCAAGAACTGATAGGTGGTGGCGAAGTCTGAATCTTGTTGATAAAGTTGGGGCCACTCAGATGCCTCATGGCCACATGAATGAAGCATGGTGGCGAGTGTAGCCATGAGAGGTCCACTGAGGTAGTCAATGACACAATTTATGCTCCCTGTCTTATACTTGATGTTGATATGGAACTACTGCAAGTAGGTGGACCACTTTTGATGGCATTCGTTATGCAACTTCCCCTGTGTTTGTATGAACTGCAGAGGCTTGTGATCAATGTCGATGATTGTCTTCTTTCACATAATGTAATGTTTACATTGACGACATGCTTATACAATGGAATACATTTCCTTGTCATAGTTGGGGTATTTCCAGACAGTATCAGAGAGTGTTTCACTATGGTATGCCATCGGATGACCGTGCTGAGTGAGAACGACACCTACATCATAGTCATATGCATCAGTCTCAATCTTGAATGGTTGTTGTAGATAAGGAAAGGAGAGTACTAGAGCTGAGCACAAGAGATTCTTCAGATCATGAAATACCCGTTGTTTTTCCTTCCCCCACACTAAATTTTCCCTGCCACCACCCTTGGTCACTTGGCTAAGGGCCCATGCAATATGGGAGACTCACAACATGAATTGTCGGTAGAAGTTGGCCAGTCCCAAGAAGCTCTGAAGATTAGTTAGTGTGGTCGAGGCTGGCTAGTCATGAATGACTTGGATCTTAGCTAGATCAACATGTGCCCCATGATCATCGACAATGTAGCCCAAGTATTAGATCATGTTCATGACAAAGGAGCATTTTTCCAAGTTGGAATATAACTTGTGCTGCCGCAGAGTGCTCAAAACCTGTTGAATATGTTGCATGTGATCCTCCCAAGTTCAGTTGAAGATGAGGATGTCATCCAAATATACCACCACAAAAGATTTGGTGAAGGGTCTCAATACATCATCCATCAACCTCATGAAAGTGGTTGGTGCATTTTTTAAGCCAAATGACATGACCAACCATTCGAAGAGACCTTATTTAGATTTGAAAGTTGTCGTCAATACATTAGTTGGTTCAATGGGAACCTGGTGGTATCCAAACTTTAGGTCAATCTTGCTGAAGAACTTTTCCCCCTTGAGTTGGTCAAGAAGGTCATCGATATTGGGAATTGGGTACCGGTTCCTGAATATTCTTTTTTTTAATGCTTTGTAATCAATGCATAGCCACCAGGTCCCATCCTTCTTCTGCACCAGTACAATCAAGCTTCCGCAAGGGGAGGAGATGGGTCTGATGTGCCCCTTTTGAAGAATCTCTTGGATATAATGCTTGATTTCATCATTTTCCATCAACGAGCAATGATAGACTGGTCCATTAGGTAGAGGTGCACTGGGGTTTAGATCAATTGGATGATTGACTTGGCAGTGTGTCAGTACCCCAGTGGGTGAGGAGAACATGTATCTGTACTCTTCCATGATCCCATCCACTTTCTTCTGCTGCAAAGAGAGGATTTTTGTATAGGTCATGGATGTGGCGGTGACCTTCTTCTTGCTGTGAGCATGGATCACAAAGAAGAAGAAATTCCCAGTCTATGAAATGACCTTACTAGATTTCTTAGTAGAGATTAAAGAAATAGCGGTAGGAGGTGCTATGTTCGGTATCATGTACAATTGTCTACCCAAAGTAATAATAACACTACAGGGTCTAGACTCATACACATTATGACGCTTCAAAAAATATGGCTGTCCTAAAAGAAAATCAAAAACTTCAAGGGGAGAAATATCACGCAATACCTCATCTTTGAAAGCCTTGATTCCATACAGTAGACGACACTGTTGGATGATACATAGATCTCTTCCTTGGTGAAGCCAACCGATAGTGTAGGGCTAGGGGTGCGGTTTCGTCGGCAAGTCTAGCCGCTTGACGACCTCTACTGAGATCAGGTTCTTTTGACTGCCACTATCGACAATGAAATGAAGTGGATCCCCATTTACCCACATCTTTGAGTGAAATAGGCATTCCCATTCCTATGGCTCTTCTGGTTCACTTGGATGGAATTTGGTGGTAGCGACAGTGGCATTGGGTTCAACATCGATAATCCGCTTCCCTCCTTCAATATTTGATTCTGAGTCAAAATCGACCTCTGACTTGGAAGCATTTAACTCGGCCATGAGTGACTGCTTGGAGCGGTATTCTTTGGTGTTGTGCCAAGGGATTTTATGGTATTCACACCATTTTCCCGCACTGGTGTTATGGCTTGGACTGGTTGTCCTGAGAGTGACCATATTTACTCTGTCCCTTGTTGTGTGGGTTGGGGATTCCTTTTCCTTGCTTAGGCTGTGAGGAGTTTTCAGATCCAAACTCTCGCCTCTTCTGCTTAAATTTCTACTCGATCTTGACAACATATCTATACGCGATACCCAATGAGGCAATGTCTAGAAACTCCATTTCTGTTTGAATGTATCTATGCAAACAACTACGGTATTTTAGCACCAGATGTCACTCAGAGTCTTTGATACCCAATTTGGTGCATAGGGTATAGAAAATATTGGTGAAATCTGGTACTTTCTGGTCCGTGTCCTGACATAGGGTGGTCCATCTGGTGTACTGGTAGTATTGTTCTTTAATGGCATCTCAGAAGGAATCCCATGTAGGGGTGACCGCAAATATTGGATATTCCTCTATGGCCCTTTTCTTAGAGTAAGTCTCCCACTAGTCCTTAACATGGGGGACGACCTTGAGGAGTGTGAAATTAATCTTTTCCCTATCTGAAAAATTGTGGACCAAAAAATACCCTTTGAGAAGATTCAACCATTTATCTACAACATCTGCATCTATCAGTCCTTCAAATAATGGAATATCAAAATTTCCCTGTACCTTGAAGGGGGTCGCATGACCACTTGATGAAGATGCTTCTCTTGTGGGTAGCCATCGAAGGATCTGTGCAAAGTTGTCCATCATTTCATTCCTTTTTCGCACAAGATATTCATCGAGAAACATTTTAAGAGGATCTCCTACTCCATCATATTTCTTTTCGTCCCCCATGGGTTGTTGTTGGGCTCAGTGTAGCCGATCTTGCAAAGGCTCGACTGGTTCGATTCCTAACTTATTGTACCCAGATCTTGTCGGGGACATGCACAGAGAAAAATAAATGAAGAGCATGCCACTCTGATACCACTGTTCCAGGTTTAGGAGCGGAACGAACTGATTTATAGAATGAATACAATAAACACTGAGATACGAAGAACAACACATATATCCAATGAATAATATCTTCTATTGAATAAATGAAATAGGTTGAAACTGTAAAACTGTAGAACTGAAACAACTTGCTCGAATGGTGGTAACAATCTATACAAAGAGATGTGGATGCTACTCCCATCCGTCTGAGTAGAATGATTACAATGAGGCTCCATAGGAATTTTTAACATTACTCATGAATGCAAAAACCCTAGACATCCAAAGACCTAACCCTAGGAGGTGAAACAACAAAAGTCATGTGGGCCCCGATGGGTAACTTGGTACCTCAACTTCCTAGGGTCGTAACTTTTTCATACGAACTCCGTTTTAGGTGCGTGATATCCTGTTGAAAAGGTCGTTTCAATAAATACACATTACACCATCAAACTCTCAGTCTGTCTATAGTTTGACTGTGGCAAGCCAAAAAAACACTATTTAGGGCCCCAAAACGACCCTAGAAGTACAAAAAGATGTGCTGACATGAAAACATCCAAAATAAACCAATTGGATTAGGTGGGAGGAAACCAATATCCTCCTAGAATATGTGTATGGCTTCATACAACCCCATAAGTGTAGAACCCACAATTACAAATAAGTACAAAAGAACGTGCTAAACTAAAAACTTTCAAGAGGAGCCAGTTGGAATAGGTGGGTGGCCACCAATATCCACCTGGATCAGAACATCATTCACTGATGGACGATGCATCACAAATAAAAGACTCATATTCCACACAATTTGAGATTAGTGGCTCATATTTAAGGGGCTATTACAATAGTAAAACAATCAATTTTATGTGAATGTTTTTGGTTTTTGAAGGTCATTAACTTGCGAGGCATTTTTGAGGGCTTAAATGACATTTTTAGGTAGTTGAAACCCACAAGAATAGAGTGTAACAAGATACACTCAAGGTACACTCTATCTTTGTAGCTAAAATAAAATAACTCAGAGAGAGCTATCCAATGAGCTAAATGGTTCGCAAGACAAAGCTCGTATGAGGAAGTTACAACCAAAATAATGAGTGTAAAATTTTGGCACCAAAGTTAATTCTAGAGGGAATAACTCTATGATCAAAAGTCTGTTTGGGGCACATGAGCATTTGAGTGAAATATTATGACCCATAGAGGCCAACATGGAAATCATATTTTGGTTATGGGTACCTGAAAATGTGTTGGGAGTGAAAGAAGACACTTGTAGCATACTGTGATAAATTGAGTAAGACAGTCAAAACTTCTCTGGACCATAACTTTTAGCTCGAAGCTCAGATTTAAGAAGATGAATGGGAATTGGAAAGGTCTTGAGGAGTAGAAGACATCCGTTAACCCAAAATTTTAAATTGGGCATTATATTTTCTCAGAAAGTGATAAAAGAGAGTATCGTAGTAGTAAATGAATGGAAATTGCACCATGTGGATGTTGTAAATTTTTTCTTAGAACTCAGATTGAGGCATGAATAAAACTGTTGGAATTTTTTTTTAGAGAGGAATGCATCTAAGGAATCAAAATTTTTATTTGGTGCATTATTTACTCCATAAATTGATGAAGAAATAACTTGTATTCTAATGGATGGAATGTTTTATGTTATGCTTAATTCTAACAACAATTATTGTATGCACATTCTTGTAGAATTAGAGACACATATAAGCAGACCTTAGTTCCTATATGAGAAATAGAGATATGGATGATGCTCAAGGGTCTTACTTCTATGAATATGAAGTTACAGGTCTACATATCAGCATGGGCAATGATGAGACTGAGTTTAATGGAATAAGAGATAGGTAGGAGCCTGTAACTATGAGAAGCCTACAAAAAGAAATGCAAAGCTATAGAGATGATAATGAGAGGATCATAAAATATCAAGAGTATATAATTTAAATCCTAAATATGTTGCAGAAGAAAGTCAACAAGGATTCATACATAAGGAAAGAAGCTAGTTCCAAGAAAGTGGAGGTGTCTAGGTCTCATGATAGGAGGTATGATCATGGAGGATCTAGAAGATCAAGGAGTATTAGCAGGAATCAACATTATCATTCCCTAGGGAAATCGACCAAAAAAAATATGCACGTTCAAGGTCAACAGGAAACCAAAGTGTATATTCTGTCAAGCATCATAGAATGAGACATGGCTCAAATAGCTTGCAAGGGGAATTGAGGAAAATCAAGCCACCATCAGTTGATGGAGAAAACAAGAAAGGTGAAGATGCAAAAGCATGGTTGATGGGAATGAGGAAATATTTCCAGTTTCATAACTATTAATCAAATGCAGAAGCCATAATTGTAGTCTACAACCTTCAAGGAAAGGCATCTATGTGGTGGGATCAACTAAAGCAGGTTAAGCACCTGGATGAGAAAATAATTTCTTGGAAGTAGTTCAAGAAATATTTTCAACAATAGTAATTTTTAGATCAATATTATGACAATAATATGCAAGATTTATTTGAACTCAAACTTGGTAACATGACCATGGATGAATATGAGATAAAGTTCTTGGAACTTCTCAAGTATGTAAGCTTCATCAAATATGAAAAGGTAAAAATTCACAGGTTCCTCAGTGGACTGCCATCCTTTTATAAGGATAAAATTCAGTTTGATGAGTCTAAGAGTTTGGAGAAATCCATAAGAAAGGATAATCATTTGTATGATAAGAACAAAGGAAAACCAACTTTCCAAAGGGCCTAGGATGACAAGAAGAAAGGAAATATGGATCAAAGGAAGAAAGGATTCAAGCCATCTTTCATGAGGAATATATCTCAATCATATCAGTAAGGGAACCCATATCAAGGTGATCATAAAATGACAGATCCCTTGGGAAAGAGGCCAAGAAAAAAAAATGATAAAGTGTTGGGGATGTGAAGAATATCACATGTATAAAGAATGTTCTCATCAAGGAGATAAGATGAATATTTTTCATCGCTTCAAAAAGGAGGAGACAATAGAGGACATGGGAAAAATCATGCCAAGAATCTATGCAGCCTTAGACAATAGACAAGAAGACTATCAATCCCACATGATTGAAGTGGAAGGTAAGATTTATAATCATCCCATAACTATTTTAGTTGATTCTGGAGCTAAGATCCAAGGCTAGTTGAAATATTTAAATTGAAGAGATGTAAGCATGAAAATTCTTGGTTAGTTCAACTTGCTATTGGAACCAAGAGAAGAATTAATAAACTTGTTAAAGAATGCCTTATAAACATGAATGGAACTAACACTAAGGAATATTTGATCATCATACCATTTGTAAATGTGTTGAACCTGCACAGAATAGATCTAGCTAGAAAATACCACACACATTTGCAGAGAGAAATTGAGAAAGAAGAAGCAAGAGAGAAAGAATGGAAGAATTCTCATTAACTGTATTCCACACACAAAGAGTGAATAATTTACAATATATACAAGATACATGAGTAACTAATGCACCATAGTGGTAGTCTAGAGTGATTTGGACACACACCAACAGTTACAGGAGTAAATCGCCACCTAGTCTAGTCTCTCAGGTAATTACGGTAGTGAACTGCCACCTAGTCCGAGTTAACTAGTCTATCGGTATTCAATTAACTAACTGAAACATAGTGAAGTGAGGAGGATATCATGGAAACATGAGTAATGCGCTAGTCTGGTGATGATCCCAAGGACAATGCGCATTAGATGGTGATGATCCCAATGCTACATGGTGATAATGCCAATGTAGCATCTAGACTCTACTCAACTGATCAAACTGAAGATAATATTCTCCTAGAGGAATATTCTCCCTAAACTTTAGGAGACTGGATAATGACTAATAAACATAGGGGAAATATTAGGAAAAATAAATCTTAGGTATGTGTTGAAGTACTCCAACACCCCCCTTGAACATCACTATGGTGAAATTAAAGAATGGGTCCCGACAACGAGGCCATGTTAGGTAACCAAATACAAAAGATACACTGAAATAAATGAGGAAAGAGGGAAAACCTCATGGGAACCCCCCCCCACAAATTACAATGCATAAAAAAAATGAGAAGGAACAAAAAACAGTTCCTAAGCAACCCTTTCCTTCACTCCAAGAAGACCTCACAACTATGCAAGTTTGTTCTCGTTGAAGATTTTGTTGAATATGTAGATGTCTGCATAGATCTGATGAAGTAGATGCACCATTGGGATGTCCACACATATCCACTTTCTCTTCTTATAATGATGAAGATTGATGGGTGTTCTATATGCACTAAAAGCACACTAAAATCCCTTAATTAAATTGTCAACCCAATGTAAGTAAACTTAGAGTTGTAGCACTATATGTGCCAAGGCAGAAAAGCTAGAGGTAGTATAGTCTAACTAAGGAAATGAGCTATCTAAGGGCTAATCTATTCAAGAAAAGACTATTAATGATCAAACCCTATTAAGAAATTTAAACTATTTATGCTGAGTAACTTTTGAACAAAGGATCGATGGATAGTCCTAAGAAAAAAAATGAAAACCCTACTTAAAGAAAACTAACTTAATCACCACAATGAACAAAAGCAAATTATCTACCTAATAAGCAATAACAACAACAAACTACTTTAATTAGCCTACTCAAATTCAATACGAAACTATCATATTAAAGTAAGTAAATAGACTAACAACTACCCTATCAAAGCAAGTAAACAAGCAAGTAATCAACTAACTAACCTATGGTAACTTTTACAACAACTAAACTAATCAAAATTACTCAATAAGCAAATAATCAAACTAATAAGCAAGTGAACTCTATTCTTAAATTAAACTTCATAATTACTTTTAATTTACGAAATGAAATCTTAATCTACTAAAATTCAAAGCATCATGACAATAAATGTAATCGGAAACTACTCTTTAATCTACAATAAGAAACTATTCTTTAATCTACCAAAGCAAGAAGACTATTCTCTAATATACAAAAGCAAGGAAACTATCCTCTAATCTATAAAAGCAGGAAAACTCAAATATAGTGTTGATGGTTATGCTTCCGGTGGCTTATGATATCACGATGACATTTGACAATTTATGATAAATCAAGAGGGATAAACTCAATATTGACTTCGATAGAAAAGTGAAAAGTGTGAATTAGACAATCCAATGAGAACTTAGACATTATAGAAGCAACATCAACTACCCTGCATATCCATGTGATTATTCAATCTATGCATTAATCATCAACAATATAAAAACACTATTCTATTTAATTCAATTGCATTATATGCTAACTAAGAAAATTCATACTACTTAGATTCATAGCTGAAAACTAAACTCAATAATCAACTTTAAAATTGCAACCTAGATCTAGAGAAGAAATTGCATAAAGTAAACTAAACTAATCCTATTTTAACAATTCAAATTGCAAAAGAGGAAATACTCATAAAACATAAATCAAATTATATTTCTATTTCAGTATATGACAAGAAAAGAAATAAACAAACTATCTAACAACTAGATAAGAAAACCTAAATAACAATTGGATAAGTGAACTAGAAATTAAAGCTAAAACTAACAACTATCCATCCACCGAAGCTTGCCGAAGAAACCATAAACTAACTACTCTGTTTTAACTCTATTTTAAAACTCTATTTCAACATATGAAAAATCTAGCTATCATCTAATTATACACGAGGGTTAGTATCTAAAAACTTGCAAGTTTGTTTCCTATCAATTAAAAGGTCATTGCATATTAACACTAGCCTCCATAATACCCTGCAAAACTGAATTAAAGCAATTAAATTATGAACAACAATTTACACAGTAAATAAACATAATAAAACTCATAAACATGAAATCAAAGGAATGATGATTACACTATATAAATTCACAAGATAATTGACTAACTATTCACCTAGACTGCTGGTGGCCCCCCCATCAGGTCATGGCTACTCCTCAATGATGAATCACGAGCTCAAGAAACACGATTTCAACATTAAAATGAAAAACACAGTTTTACACAGTTTTAGAGAAAATGTGTGAAAATGGAAAATTAGAGGTTAACTATCCTTTTTCTCTCCTAACTATTTGTCTGACCACTGATGTGGTATTTATAGAGTTTACAATCTGATAGGTCGACGAATGGAAGGGTCGACCTCCTCTAAAAATAGTAAATCACATTAAATGCGTCTTAACTACCGGTGGCTTCTAGAAAAAAGGTGAGTCAATAATTGCCCAGCATAACAACCCAATTCGAGTTTTCAGAAGCTTAGTAGCTGGAGGCCACGAGCACAAGCAAAACACATGTTTCTGATTATCCCATCGCTGATCACCGATATGATAACTGCCAACTCGCCCATGGTATTAGTGCAGAACGGAGTGCTAGATTGAGTACTGTATGCCGAATTGAAAACCACGAACTGCTCTCAATCCATTCAGAATTTCAGGAAATGGACGGCATGGGACCTAATTGGGCATATTACGCATAAAATCCATGTGCCAGATTTTTAAGATTCCACTTCATGCTCCCACAAATTAATATTTAAGTTATCTTCCTATAATAGTGCCGGATGAAGTACCAGATGAGTTGCTGGATGGAAAAACACCATGTGATTTTTCCCCGTGACACACAGATCGTGTATTATCTCCTTGGAATCATTAAATCATGTTGAATTAAACTTAAAACCATCACAAACTTCAATTATACGTACCTGGTATAAACTACAACGATTTAATACAAAAACTCTTCAAAACAGGAAAATGCACATACACATTTGGCAAAAAAGGATCTAATTATCATCATTAAATTAACCATATCATGGGCCCAAAACTACCCCCACACCTAAGATTTTTCAGGTCCCATTACAAACAAAAAGGAATTTCCCCTCATGACTAAGATTGCTGAGGAGGATCAACTTTAGAAGCTTCTCCTTCTTGCCGTGAAGATTTTGTGTTATGCCTCTTGTGTTGCTTCAATTGTGCCCTGAGGTTGCGGTTGGATTTGGTCATCTCGTCAACCAACTTTTGAAGGGAAATCAACTTTGCTTGAAGGACTGCATTATCATGGTGAAGATGTGTGTTCTTAGTCTTCCTATCTTCCAATTGTTGCAACAGCTGAAAATTCTCTTGTTGTAATTTCTCCATGGCCGAAGCAGGATCAGATATCTTGGAGGAGGGCTTAGATCCTTTGAAATATGTAGAATGTCTATCGGTCTTATGATATAGGGTAGGCATTTGTGAGGTAGGAGTAATAGGGGGTTGATGAGGAAAAATAGTTTTAGATTTTGTCTTTCTTTGAGGCTTCAATTCGTCTATGGACACTTCCCTAAGTATTTTGTGAGGACTCTCAAGATCGAAGGACACTTGGATAGGGTCCGAAGTAGTTAGGGGTTTTGCATAAGGTTTTCATCTTGTGCTCCAGGTACTCTTTCGAAAGGTTCCTCTATTAAATCGATTAGCTCCTCTTCTATTTGTGGGGACTGCAAGAAAGTCTTGTTGAATTACTTCTTGTAGCTTTTGGGGTGTAGGATCAAGAGGCGTTGAAGGCATTGGGGGGTTGGAAATAGGCTTCTTGGTCTTTTTTCCTGATGAGGCTGTAGGGGTATCAACAAGCTTCTTGTATTTTTGTTCTGGTAAAAAAATGGCTTGTGCAAGAGGATTTGGAGTCTTCAGAGAGTGGGGTTTGGATGGAGAAATAGTCTTTAGATCCAGTGTCTTTTTTCTAGTCTTGATTGGCAAGTGAGGGTTTGCAAATTGGTAAATGAACTCATCCCAAGTTTGCCCATGTTTTTCCAATTCGGCTAAAACAAGGAGTTTTATAAGGCCATGGTGAAAGAGGATATTATGGGGGTTGGTTACATTCTTCCTCACTTGAGAGGACATCTTCTCCAAGCTCTTTAAAAAGTAGAAGGGAAAATTAAATGGTTTATTGAACTGAAAGTGAGCTAACAATTGAAAGTGACAAGCTTTAAACATGGAATATCTACCTTAACATGTGATCAACCTAGTGATGACTATGAGAGGGTTGATTAGCTCCTCTTTTATCCACTCCTTGGAGTATCCCTTAGCTCCAGAGATGTTCTAAAATTCTAGTTTAAAAATCCTGTTATAGCTTGATCGTAGCAACTGGTGGTTTTTAAACCATCTATCCCCCACTGTTGGAAGGTTTGTGGCTGTGACTATGGATTCCTCTGAGACCCCAAAGGTGAGAGACCCCACACACGATGTCTTTCCATCAAAACCGAGGGAAAATTGTATTTAAATTCCATCATCGTAGCCCTACAAGTGGGATAAAAATGCCCCCCAGCCTGCGCGCAAAAACACTTCCCTTCACTATGAAAACTCAAGGATGTCGAAGAGATTAGCGTGGGAAAACGACTCATACCGTTTGGGCATCGTGACGTTGTGGAAAAAATGGATAGAGGGCAAAATTCACAGAGGATAGGTGCAATCGGGCCAAGGAATGGCACAATTTAAACAGAGGCCGAGCACAATTAAGCAGGGGAACAAAATGAACAGAGGCTAAGCGCGTTTAAAACATGGGCGAATAAAAATCAGCAAAGGCGAGTGTGAGGAATAATGGGATAACCCAATTGAGCGATCCTCCATTTATGAGTGCGCCTAGGGTGGAAATGGTTGCACACATGCACAAACGAGTTGCCATGTGTGAGCGATTTCGAATTTGAAGGCATGTTTTTGGTGGAAATCATAATGATAAGAAGTTAGATCAATGTTCAAGTATTTTGACTTGGACATTTGATCATGAAAATGTCTAAGGTTTGCATCATTCAATCTTGATTGCCATGAACTAATTCAATTAAATGCCATTGATTCCTGGTTACCTGAAATTGTGGACAGTTACTGGTGTATATTTTCGTATGGCACTTCATCCGACACCTCTGTGAGAAATGCATTTTTACCTCCTGTAAAGGATGGCCTGCTGTCTTCGAATGGTTTTGACAGTCACAGTGATTAGGAAATGAAAATAGACCAATAAAGTGGTATGTTAAGGCTATGTAAAAAAAATTATAGCACACAGGAGATTAGCATTTCAAAAAATAAAATGACTGCTGATGTAATAGCCTGTATCATGAAAACAAAACACATAATTTTTACAAAAAATTCACTTCTTCTAGGCAATGTTATCATTTGTCAACTCATGAACCCCTTCCCCACACCTAAGTATTGTGAAACCTCACAAAAAATAATATAGGAAACTAGTCAATTCTCCCAATAGCCGAAGATTTACATCTTGTTAAGTGTAGAGATAAATTTTACAGATTGGTCTGATGAGATGGTTAGAAGATGGACCCACCTATAGGATAAGAGATTCTATATATAGATAAGAAGAGGTAGGTGAGATAGTTTCAAGATAGTCTCAAAGTTAGTTCCCAATGGAAAATTTATGGAGTTCATTAACCTTAACTTAGCCATACATACTTCATGTCAGCTTTGTCTACAAGTAATGCCGTACATCAGGACAAGTTTAAATTTTTATTTATTTTTTTGTCAGATTACCATCCTCGCTAGGTGGAATGCCTTGCTTCTAGCAAGCATGTTCGGTACTCCGACGGGTTTACCAAGTCATACCACAGGCCGGTACCCGCTGCCAGCAGACCTGTTCAGTATCCAGATGGGTTAACATCTTACACCCTCAGAGACTGGCCCTCCATCTTTTAAGATTTTAGTATAATATTTATTTACGGAAGAAGATGGGGGGACAACTCTGAAAACAATTTTTTCTATCTTTTTTCAATTGGGATGGTATTTATGTTAGAGGATGAATTCCCATTATATATATTCCTTAGTGATTGTCCTGATGTAAGGGGTACTTAAGAGGACGTAGCCTATTTAAAGATATGATATAATCAAGTATTTTAGTGTGTAGTGGATGGTACCATTGGGAAAGAATAGAAAGGTATCTCTAGGCTCAACTCACTTTCTTATTTTGTAAGTTATTGTGATGTTTCCATGACTAACTGCTAATCAAAACTCCTTGTTACTCTTTAATAAAGATACTTTACTTACTTACTTAGGTTTCTTGGGAAAGCTGTACGAGAGATCTATAATCTTGATGGTTACGGTATCACTTCCTTATATAGTGGTGAAGTTTTTCAAGAGCAACTGCTTTTTTTTTATAAATTCCTTAAGAAAAAGAGATGATGAAAATCTTTGCAAAAATATAGCTAACTACAGCAAGTCATTATTCATTTGATGCTTAGCAGACAACAAGGTTCAAGTGTAACAATGTTTTGAAGAAAAATCCTTCTTTTATATTTCCTTGAAACTGTCTACTCCTGGTGAGATAAATGCCTACAAAAATCTCTAGAATTGCTTATCAACAAAATTCAAAATTATTTACATATGTACAGTCGAAAATTCAGAAAAAGTTTCAAGAATAGGGGGAGGTTTACAAACCAACTTATGAAGAGGTTGAGTTGATTTATTATTGGGATTGGGCACTGGTTGTGCCGGTAATAATATTGGTCTTAGGGAGCTTGCATTCTGATATTGTTGCGGTTGTTGTTGTGGAATAGGAGGTAAAGGTGGTGGAACAAAACTTGCCAGAAGCTACAGAGTGTTCAGTGGAAATTGAGGGTAAGGATGGTTGGACATAGGGACATGTGGAGCTTGAGGGTTTCCTTGGTTATGACCTCCTCTCCATCCTTGAAGCCAAGGACGTTGGTACTGTGTAGACTAGTTTTTCCAACTTGGTGAGTTCCACTTTTGTTGTTGTTGATAATAGGGAGGAACTTCATATTGTGGATCTGGGTATGTGGGCTAGTTCCTAGGCTGCCATGTACTCCTAGGTGTATAAGAAGATTCCCCAAGATCCCCACTCCTATAGATGGCTAATAAACCAATCAATGATGGACATTTCTCAGTTTAGTGGTCCTCTGTGCAGAAGCCACAAACTAAAATGTTATCTAATGGGCATTCCCTTGAGGAATGCTTCCTCCTGCATCTTGGGCAATATATGCTCATTGCTGCATTTTCCTACTCCTGTTTCTTTTTAATTTTTAGGGTGTCCAACTGGAACCTATTGTCCTTAAAATATCTGTCTTGAAGTTCTCTAAAAGGTTCCCTATCTATTTTCTTGTGATACCACCTGAACTAAATGGTTTTAAGTTTCTACTGTAAGGATCCCGAACATTATTTCCTGTTTTATCTCTACTCCTTGAGTAATTCTTACACATTTCACATATTTTGGCAAATGGTTTATGAGAGATGTCACCTGATGCCATCAGGTTAAGCATATCTAGGTATTCTTCTAAAATTCCATTAAGGAAAAGAGACCTAACTGCATCGTCTGGGAGGTCATGGTATTTTGACTTTTAGAAAATGTATGCAAATTGTTCCGTATAATCCTCGAGATTCTCATCTTCTAATTGTTGGATTTTGAAAATATCGTTACGATTCTTTGATCTTGCAGTTGTCTTGGTACTTTTTAAGAAAGACATATTTCATGGATTCCCAAGACCTAATACTTGATTCTCCCAACCCCATGAACCATCTTAGTGCAGAGTCCTTGAGGGTGGCAGGAAAGAATTTTAGTTTCTGGGCATCTTGTAAGTAGTTGTAGCTCCTACACAATATGTCTAATTCAAATAGGAAGGTATCTGGATCTTCACTACTTTTACCTTAAAAGGTGGGTAGTGATGAGAGGGGAATATTTTTCATATTGACATTCAGGGTGGTGTCCAAAATTGGAAACCTGAAGGTAGTTTCGGTTTGGTTTCCAGCTTCTTCTTCCTCCCCATGTCTTACATTGTTGTGATCCCCCTGATCATCCATACTAGTTTGGTTTCCAAAAAGAGAGTACTTAAGCGGTTTTATTCTTGAAGAGAACAAGGTATCCCTTTGATTGAAAGTTCTTCCTACTAAGGGGATGTCTGGGACTCTACTCGATCCGGTTGAGATTATTGGTGCCAAAGTTTCTATGTCAATTTGAGAGACAATTATGTTGGATGAACTACCAAACAAAGTATTCACCTGTTTAGGGTTGATGATGTCTTCAAAATTGGGATCTCCTGATGGTGGTAAGAAAACAAAGGTTGTATTGTTTGGTTCTGCGGAAGGCTCGAGTAGTCTTGCCTCCTGTCCCAATATTATTGATGCTTCAATTTTCTGTTCTATAGTGCTCCCTGTCTTAGTCTCTTCAGAGACTACTTTAGCTCTTTGGGTTGAGCTAGTTCCTTGTTTTCGGTATCGGTCTGCGGAATTTGTAAGTGGAACGTTCCTTCCACCAAAAAGGTCGGAAGGAACCTTGGTTGAAAGGTCTGATTTAGATTTAATGTATCTACATTTTGGGTCTCTAGGTTTGTTCATGAAAGCAAACAAAAACAAAAAGAAAAACTATCATTGGGTTTGGGAGAACCTTCTATAGTAGATGCGTAGGTTCTTACCTCTCGTCTTAAAGTTCCCCCACCACCAAAATAATGCTAAGGTTTAGAAATGATATAATTCCTACCTTGAGACAACTTCCCGACAACGGCGCCAAAAATGATGGGTGTTCATGCACTAAAAACACACTAAAAACCCTTAATTAAATTGTCAACCTAGGGTAAGTAAACTTAGAGTTGTAGCACTATATGTGCCAAGGCAGAAATGCTAGAGGTAGTATAGTCTAGCTAAGAAAATGAGCTATCTAAGGGCTAATCTATTCAAGAAAAGAATATTAATGATCAAACCCTATTAAGAAATTTAAACTATTTATCCTAAGTAACTTTTGAACAAAGGATCGATGGATAGTCCTAAGAAAGCAAATGAAAACCCTACTTAAAGCAAATTAACTTAAATTAGCCTACTCAAATTCAATAAGCAACTATCTTATTAAAGCAAGTAAATAGACTAGAAACTACCCTATCAAAGCAAGTAAACAAGCAAGCAATCAACTAACTGACCTATGGTAACTTCTACAACAACTAAACTAATCAAAATTTCTCAATAAACAACTAAACAAACTAATAAGGAAGTGAACTCTATTCTTAAATTAAACTTCATAATCACTTCTAATTTACGAAAGGAACTCTTAATCTACTAAATTCAAAGCATCATGACAATAAAAATAATCAACAACTACTCTTTAATATACAATAAGAAACTATTCTTTAATCTACCAAAGTAAAGAGACTATTCTCTAATCTACAAAAGCAAGGAAACTATCCTCTAATCTATAAAAGCAAGAAAACTCAAATATAGTGTTGATGGTTATGCCTCCGGTGTCTTATGATATCACAATGGCATTTGACAATTAACGATAACTCAAGAGGGATAAAATCAATATTGACTTCGATAGCAAAGTGAAAAGTGTGAATTAGACAATCCAATGAGAACTTAACCATTATAGAAGCAACATCAACTACCTTGCATATCCATGTGATTATTCAATCTATGCATTAATCATCAACAATATAAAAACACTATTCTATTTAATTCAATTGCATTATATGCTAACTAAGCAAATTCATACTACTTAGATTCATAACTGAAAACTAAACTCAATAATCAACTTTAAAATTGCAACCTAGATCTAGAGAAGAAATTGCATAAAGTAAACTAAACTAATCCTATTTTAACAATTCAAATTGCAAAAGAGGAAATACTCATAAAACATAAATCAAATTCTATTTCTATTTCAGTATATGACAAGAAAATAAATAAGCAAACTATCTAACTAAATAAAAAAACCTAAATAACAATTGGATAAGCAAACATAAATGAAATCTAAAACTAACAACTATCCATCCACCGAAGCTTGCCAAAGAAACCATAAACTAACTACTCTTTTTTAACTCTATTTCAACATATGAAAAATCTAGCAATCATCTAATTATACACAAGGGTCAATATCTAAAAACTTGCAAGTTTTTTTCCTATCAATTAAAAGGTCATTGCATATTAACACTAGCCTCCATAATAACCTGCAAAACTGAACTAAAACAATTAAATTATGAACATCAATTTACACAGTAAATAAACATAATAAAAATCATAAACAGGAAATCAAAGGAATGATGATTACACTATATAAATTCACAAGCTAATTGACTAAATATTCATCCAGACTACTGGTGCCCCCCCCAGCATGTCATGGCTACTCCTCAATGATGAATCACAAGCTCAAGCAACATGATTTTAACATTAAAATGAAAAACACAATTTTACACAGTTTTAGAGAAAACGTGTGAAAATGGAAAAAACAGAGCTTAACTATCCTTTTGCTCTCCTAACTATTTGTTTGACTACTAATGTGGTATTTATAGAGTTTACAAGCTGAGAGGTCGACCACTGGAAGGGTCGACCTCTTCTAAAAATAGTAAATCACATTCAATGCATCTTAATCGCTGATGTCTTATAGAAACAAGGTGAGCCAATAATCGTCCAGTGTAACAACCCAATTTGAGTTGTTAGAAGCTCAATAGCTAGAGGCCACGAGCACAAACAAAACCCATGTCTCTGATTTTCCCATCGCTGGCCATCGATATGATAACCGCCAACTCGCCCATGATTTTAGTGGAGGACGAAGTGCTGGATGGATTACCGGATGTCGAATTGAAAACCACAAATTTCTCTCAATCCATTCAGAATTTCAGGAAACGACCCATGAGGGACTGAATTGGGAATATTACGCACAAAACCCATGTCTGGAATTTTTTAGATTCCACTTCATGCTTCCACAAATTAAGATTTTAGTTAGCTATCTGTAATAGTGCCAAATGAAGTACCAGATGAGCTACTGGATGGAAAAACGCTATGTGATTTTTCCCTATGACACACAGATCGCGTATTATCTCATTGGAATCATTAAATCATGCTGAATTAAACTTAAAACCATCACAAACTTCAATTATACTTACCTGGTATGAACCACGACGATTTAATACAAAAACTTTTCAAAACTCTTCAAAACAGGAAAATGCACATACACATTTGGCCAAAAAGGATCTAGTTATCGTCATTAAATTAACCATATCATGCGCCCAACAAAGATCCAAATAAAGTTTGGATGAAACTTTGAAAACCATGCGACTTTTTCTGGAAAAACGCTGAAATTTTATTGATTTTAAAATGATCATAACTTCACTTCACAGACTCTGTTTCAGACGATGTTTTTTTTGAAATTGGATATTTTCCCAAGAGGAATTCAAATATCCATTTTGTTTCTGCAAATTTTGATCAAAAAATATAAGAATTGATTCTGATGTGCGTGGCTCCCTTTTTGTCTCCTGAGATGCATGCATTGCGCATGATTTTTTTTTTGCATGTGACCCCTGAGATGCATGCCATATATCTTCCACGTGAAATTCAGAAAGCAAATATGAAAAAGAGTAGACATCATATTCAATTAATGGATTAGAATTTTTTGCAAATACTTGTGTAGAAGACTCTTCATAGTAAAATGTTTGATCTTCTGATGACTTCTCTTCTGGCTCTATTTGTTGTTGAACCTTTTGCATGAAATCTTCCTTATTCTCAAATAAAACCTCCAATCTGTTCCATAATTCATTTGGAGTTGATTCTTGTGAGTCATCATATACTTGATGGAGAATTTCAGGAGAAATAAACCAGAAGATACATCCTATGGCCATATCTTGTCTATTGAGAAAATCGTTTTTCTCATCGATGGAATCATGTTCTACTTCCATTGCCATGGTTATTTGGTACAAGCCTCTACATATGAGTTGAAGAAATTTTTTTGGCTTCCACTCCTAATAGTTATGAGGCGTGAGAAGTATAGCCGGTGAATAATCCATCTTCTCCACGATCTTTAATCTTTAGTACCTGCAAAAATAATTTGGTGTAGCTTTTGCTTAGCAGTCTATCGGCTCTGATACCATGTAAATGTGTTGAACCTGCACAAAATAGATCTAGATAGAAAATACTGCACACATTTGCAAAGAGAAATTGAGAAACAAGAAGCAAGAGAGAAATAATGGAAAAATTCTCATTAACTGTATTCCACACACAAAAAGTGAATAATTTACAATAGATATAGGATACATGAGTAACTAATGTGCCATAGTGAACATAGTTACCAATTTAATGAGAACTGTGACCTCAAAATGAGAACTCTAGCCCTTAAAACCCATATTTTTGCATAAAAAACATGAAAATCAAACCCCAAATAAAAAAGTGGTGCTACCGGTAGCACCATTTTTTGTAACCAGGTCCAAATTACAACTTTTTTCAAGCATGGGCTTAAATGATCAAATGGCTTCTCAAACAAACTTTAAAATCAAGCTCCAAATCAAAAAGTGGTGCTACCAGTAGCACCATTTTTTATAACCAGGTTAAAATTACAACTTTTTTCAAGCATGGGCTTAAAGGATAAAATGGTTGCTAAAAAAAACTCTAAAATCTCCCCCCAAATCAAAACGTGGTGCTACCGATAGCAACAATTTTTCTGATCGGGTCAAAATTACAATTTTTTTCAAGCATGGACTTAAAACATAAAATAGTTGCTTAGAAAAAACTTAAAATCAACACCTAAATAAAAACATGATGCTACCTAAAGCAAAATGTTTTTTCTAAATGCTAAAATTACAACTAATTACGACCTAATTCAAACTGTGGCCTTGACAACAAATCCCTACACAAATAAAAAACCCAAAATTAGATATTTAATGGTCACTTGAAAATTTATTTACTAACTTTTTTTCCCCCTTAAATTTACATTAAAAAATAAATAAAGAGAAAAGATAAAAGAGAAAATCTTCACAAATATATATTTTTTAATAAAGACAAAAACACATTTAAAAAAATATATTCAAAATCCAAATTTAAAAAAACAACAACAAAACTTAACAAAGTGGTGAAAACCAAAGAAAAACTAAAAAGAAATGAAAACAAATTAAAATTTGGTCGGAAAACAATAATTTAAAACTAAAATAATTTTTTTTTGTTAAAACAAAATAACAAAAAATGCATTCAAACTTAAAAAAAAAGAAAAAAAAATGAGAAAAAAACTAAAAAATACAAAATAAAAAATAAAATTCAATAAAATATTTTAAGAAAGACATTTAAAATAAAACATATTTAACTAAACTAAATTAAAAAACCTTAAAAAAATATTTTTTTTTCCATAAATATCTAAAAAAAATTCAGATTTATATATAACATATATGTTTTTTATATATTAAACCTATAATATGTTTTATATAAATAAAACACACACACACACACACACATATATATATGTTTTAATATGTGTGTCCATGGGACCTGGACCAGGCGCGCGGTTTCTAGCGCGATGCCCGACATCGTGCCAACCCCCCGTGTGACTGTCCCAAGTCCCATTAGCAAACATATTAAAACACACACACACACACACACACATATTTTATAAGTAAGTTTCTATAAAAATCCTTTCAAAATAAAAAATTACAACATCGACTGTTTATCCCAGACTGTAATTACAGAATTGCACCATGGGGAAACCAATTCAGCCAGCCTGCCAGGTCCAGAATCATTGTATCAAAAAACCAGTCATAAGACAACGTCTAACATCTCGAGTATAATTGCTCCATGAGGGAAACCGATTCACTTAGAGTATTATACCCTCTAAGACTGATAAACATAAATGATTATAACTAAAAGCGACAAGTGGCAAAATGTAATCAAAACACCTGTGCTGCTCAAGTTGTGGGCTTGTAATGTGGCACCACATCCGAGGAGGTGGCCTTGTGAGTTGGAGCCGATTTTGGTGCTGCATTCTCCACCGAAGACCTGTGCGGAGTTGGGACCAGTGTCGGTTGTTCGTCCCTTGATGCATTTGGTGTCGTTTCTAAGGGGTGGCACGATCCGTGCAAAGCTGAAATCATTTGCTGGATTTGTGTCCCCTTCTCATCCAAGACTTCCAAATGAAAACACAGGTCCTCCACTTCTTTACACACTTTGAACGCCACGTCTTGTAGAATTGCAAGACAATCTTATACCTTTGGGCAGGTGGCACAGTCTGGGCAATGTTGGAGAAATTTCTATTTTTGATACACTAGTTCAGTGGGAGTTAACTGACTAGTACTATTTTAGACTTTAACACTAGTTCAATGGGAGTTAACTGACTAGTTATATTATAGGCCTTCTAATCTTATACCATCAATATTATGCATGCATTCCTAATTATAGAATGTCATTTCCTATATGAGTGAAGATCGTTCACTCATTGATAAGATAATAATATGCATTGATTCTCATTCTTCATTGTGTATCTCTCTTTCTTTTCCTGATAAGCTTTGTTTGTGCATGCTTTAGCTAGATCTCTTGTGCAGGTTTCTATGAAACACAGATATAGTATCAGAGCTATGCTTCTTGGAGCAATCCAGATAAGCCAAAGAATAAGGAAAAACAAAGTTTCGGCGAGCTAAATCTGTGGTCATAACTTTCAACAGTGATTTTTAAAAAAATATTAATGTTTTGAGGAAACAACCCGCATGGGAAGTAAATCGATCCATTCTGCAAGTGGGTTTTCAACCATTTGGTGAAATTCCTCACTGTTTGATAATAAAGTAAGCCAGAAGATAGGCTCCTAAAACTGATACGAATCCGTGGTCGTACCTTTTTACGATGATTGCTCCCAAAATATTAAGTTTTTGAGGAAATGACTTGCGCTAAAATTAAATCACCCCATTCTGCAAGTGGGTTTTCAATCGTTTGGCTAGATTCCTCACCGTTTTCTCAGAAAGTAAGCTAAAAGATAGCCTTCTGAAATTGATACGAATCTGTGGTCGTACCTTTCTACAGTGATTGCTCCCAAAATATTAAGTTTTTGAGGAAACAACTCACGTGAGAAGTAATTCGACCCATTCTGCAAATGGGTTTTCAACCGTTTGACGAGATTCCTCACCGTTTGCTCAGAAAGTAAGTCGGAAGATCATCTATTGAAGCTGATACAAATTTTCACTTAAAGTGTGATTTCTGCCACGATTTCTTAAATTTTCACTTGCAGATTGAGAGTAAATTTTTAAGGGTTCTTAGAAACAGTGAGAGAGATGGATAAGACAACTATTATACAATCAAACTTGGTGGTAATCCTCACACCATACAATTATTTTTATTGGAAGCCCAAGGAAGAATTCCAACTCAGAAGGAAAAGACTGTATAATTTGACGATGGTGACAGAAACAAAACCTACATCAACGATTGAGAAGATGAGATGGGCGAACCGTAAGGATGAGGCCACAAGACTACTTCTCGAGTTAATCTCCACTGATTTATGGTTTCATGTTTTCACATGAAAGAATCCAAACGAGATCTAGATCACCTTGGAAGCACTCTTTGGAAAGCAGGATGAGATGTGAGGTCATATGTTTGAGGTAGAGTTGAATACCTTAGACCCTAAAAGTTTTGATAATATACAAGATTTCTTTACTAAATTTAAATCTTTGATTTTGAGCTTGGGTGAATGTGGTATTGACAATTCTACACAAGAGAAACTACTTATTCTAACAATCTTGGCCAAGCTAGGACCAGAATACATTGTATATGTCTCCAATTTCCATTTTGGCAGATGTCTTTTTGGAACAAATTGGAAAATTCCTATGTTGACTCCGTTCATTTAGTCTCTTACACAAGAGCAGACAAAACTTATACAGATGAGCCTAATGAAAGATCCCAAAGCACATGCACTCACCATTCATGATGGAAAAGGGTCATCCAAACAGAACAAGAAGGAGGGATATTCCAAACCCTTTAATGATTCTTCAGGTTCCAAAGACTCTTCAAATTTCAAGATTCCTACATCATCATCATCATGCTCTAGTTGCAATTCATTCCTCATCTAATTCATGGATTATAGATTTTGGTGCATCCCATCATATGGCAGTGAAAGAAGAAGTTTTTACTTATTTGAGTCCATGCTCAAGACCCCCTATTCTCATGGGGGATGATACTCCAGTAGTAGTAGCAGGAAAAAGGGGAGTGGAACTCCATAATGGTAGTTTTGAGAATGTTTTACATGTTCCAAATCTTTCTATGAATCTATTCTCAGTTTATCAGATCACTCAAAAAGGTAAAAATGTTGAATTTACATCAGATTCAGTTTCAGTAATTGAATGCATGACAATTCCATTATTGCAATTGGTGAGGTGGATCACAAGTCAAGTTTGTATAAATTCACTAAGTTTTCTGACAATGACTCCTCTATTCTACTTACACATAAAGAGAGTACTTTGCATGCACCTCTAGTGCAATATGCATATACTCTTGTGCTTCCATCAGTTTCAGACATCAGAGATGATTCCATACACTCAGATTCTATACATGGAAATAAGAAGGTAGTATAGCTAGATAATAAGCCAATGCCAAAGATTCAACAGATGCCTAAGAAGACAAAGACCACACTTCAGGCAACAAGAAACCTTGCAAGGAATCCACTAGATTTGAGGATGACTCGATCTCAGCATGACGAGCCTTCTCATGTAATCTCATCTTCAGAACCTGCGATGCCCATGCATTTCTATATGGTTCAATCTACTGATCCACATAACTACAATAGGGTTGTGGGAAATCTATTATGGCAAGCAACCATGCAAAAGGAGTATGACTCACTTATAAAGGATCAGACTTCGCATCTCGTTCCACTTCCACCAGAAAGGAATATTTTCAGGTGCAGATGGGTCCACAGGATCAAGAGGTACAAGGCCCGACAGGTTGCCAAAGGACTTCATCAGATCCATAAAGATTTCTACATCTTCATGAAGACTTTCATTGAGACGAAGTTTTAGACTTTGTGGGATCATCTTGCAGTGAAGAACACAGTTGCCTAGCTGCTTCTTCTTCTTTTGATACATTATCTTTTGAGGGGTTTTTTTGTTCCCACGTGGTTTTCCCTTTTTCCTCGTTTTTTCAGTGTTCATTAGTTGCATTGTACATGAGTACCTAAAATGGCCTAGTAGTCGGGACTCATATTTTACTCCATAGTGATTTTCAGGGGGGGTGTTGGAGAAATTTCTATTTTCGGCACACTAGTTCAGTGGGAGTAACACTAGTTCAGTAAGAGTTAACTGACTAGTTCTATTTTAGACTTTAACACTAGTTCAATGGGAGTTAACTGACTAGTTCTATTTTAGACTTTCTAATATTATACCATCACTATTATGCATGCATTCCTAATTATATGATGTCATTGCCTATATGAGTGAAGATCACTCACTCATTGATAAGATAATAATATGCATTGATTCTCATTCTTCATTGTGTATCTCTCTTCCTTTTATTGATAAGCTTTGTTTGTGCATGCTTTAGCTAGATCTACTATGCAGGTTTCCATGAAAAACTGACAGGCAAGAGTGGGGTTGCTCCTGATATTTTCCATGGATGCCAAAGAAACCTTCACATGGAGATTGGGCCGGTGGCGAATGCACTAGCGAAGGCTCAGGTGTAGAAATCTCAAGAGAATTGGGAGGAGCAACTAGGGCTGGTTGTGAAGAAGAGGCCAAGTCTGGTATTGGCCCTGGGTTGAAGCCCAGTGAGTTTCCCAAGAGATCAAACCATTCAAGTCTGCATTCATAGGGCGAGGAGAGGGGCGGAAGACTGTTGAGACTATGGGCAGACTGCTCCGAAAAGGATGGTGAGGAAGGTGATGAATTGTGTGAGGATGCAGGGGTAGGCGGGGGTCGAATTTCCAAATGTGGTCGATTATTTTGCCAAGCTGAGTCGTGTTTGGACTTCCCTCAGAGTCTCAGTATAAATGAAGCAGAGAAAAGGAAAGAAGGCATAGGGAGAAGGTGAAGAAGACCAAGGAGCACCAGAGGAGGGTGCAAATTACCAGTAGACTCGACTAGGAACAAATAGATCTGAAGGCGAGGCTAGTGAAATTCATGATTTAAAGACCGATGAGAGGAGAGGATGCACATGAGCACATTAATGGTGAATCCATCGAATGGATGGGAGGCCAGAGTAGAGTGCACTAGGATTAATGATGGTCTGATAGCAATGAAGCTTCATTAAATTCATGGTTTGGGAGGTACGGAGGGACACGTGCATGTCACGTGGCTGATGCCTTGTTGACCATCTCCATTCCTTTCCATGCAACACTTGTTATTCACTATAACTCCATCCGAGGGACTGTCGATGGACAAAGACTTTTCCCTGCATCTCTGGAGGATGGGATGCATCTGGTGGGTGGAAGCTTGGCAGAGAAGGTCCGGTCCCTCCAAGGAAGTTCCAATATTGGCTAGATCATCTGCAATCTGATTCACTTTCCATCTCACATGCAAGGGGATGAGAGTGTGGTGGGGTCGGATGAGAGTCGCAATTTTTCTGAGCCCATGAGATAGTCGCCAACAAGGAGAGATTTTGTTTGGATCCGCTCCATTCAAAATTTTCCTGAAGAGGTTGAGAACCACTTGCGAGTCGCCTTCCATAATCAATTTGTGAAAGCCCTGCTCTAGATCTATTTGAAGACCTCTTGTAAGACCCCATAGTTTTTCCACGTTGTTAGCTGTATGGCCCATGCTTCCTGTAGAGATGAGCAATATGTTCCCCTGTTGATTTCGAAAGACCACTCCGAAGCCTACTGTGCTCAGATTTCCTTTGGAGGCCCCGTTGAAATTCATCTTGATAAAGCCTTCAGGAGGAGAGGATCAGTGAGAGGGGTTTTCCTTATATAGGTTTTTCTGAGGAGTGGAGGGTGAAGTCGGTTTTAACTTGAGATTCCAGCTGTCCATGATGCTCTATTCTCGAATTGGACAGATTAGGTCCGCTTCAATCCAATGCTGCAAACTGATTGTTTCTGTGATGTTGGTGCAACTTCGGGTCCAATAGTATTGCCAATATTTCTAAATGTTCCAGAATATTCTTCCATTTCTTTATTTATAAAGCTACCAAAGGATGAAACCCCGGAGTAACTTCCATATGTGGTTTAAAATGGGAGATTGGAAAGCCACTTCATGCCACTCTTCAATGGTTGTGCTTATACTCTCCCTCTTACGATCTGAAGTGCGCATGCCGAAAGAGCATTGATCCCAAACTTGGGAGCTGAAGGTGCACATGTTTAGCAGGTGATTAAGTGATTCTGCATCCTTCATGCAAATCGAGCATATGGAAGGCCCTGTGAACCCCCTTTTCATGAGATTGTCCCAAGTGAGAATGCTACCATGAGCCACCAACTAAAGGAAGGTGCTGATTTTGTGCCAATGGTTGAGAGACCAGATTTTAGTCTAGACCTTCCCTGGGGGAAGGTGATTAAAATTCTTGTTGATAGCATAAGCTTCTTGGATATTGAAAGTACCCCGTGACTAATGTCCCCATCGCAAGATGTCCTCTCCTTGAAGAATAGGAATTTTCCTGGCGTTGGTCAGGTTGTACCATGGTTGTAAGTCCACGTGCGCTTCGATGTGAAGGTTCTCTCTTTTGGATTTCTAGCATATCCAAGTGGCATATGTGGATTTTTCCTTCCAATAGCCTGCCACTTTTTTGATCCTTGCTTGGTTAGCTGGGGTGAGAAATGTGTCAGCCCGAGCATCCTGCGCCAAAATAGGTAATTTCTACCATGACTCATTCTAGAAGAAATCTGTTTGGCCATTACAAATTTCCTAGAAGGCGTGATTGACCACTAAGATTCGATTCTTCCTGGCTTCCATACAAATCAAGGAGCCTGGGGTGTCTCCATTCCATCTAATTAAGTTTCTTTCAGTTGTGTTGGGTGTGTACTTTCTTCTCCATATCTTGGCCAAAAGATCTTGAGGTCTCTTCAACCATCTCCACCATATTTTAGCGCTCAAGAATTTGTTCATAGTTGAAGGATATTTTATTCCTAAACCCCTTTGAGCCTTAGGTATGCAAAGATTTTCCCAACTGATCAACACCAGTTTTTTCCCTGTTTTGATCCCCTGCCAAAGAAAGTTCCTTTGTAGGGCTCTGATAGCATTAAGAACAAAGCTGGGAGCTGCAAGGGATGAGAAGGTGTAGATGGGCAAGGCCTGCAACATGAACTTGAGGAGGGTAAGACGACTCGTAAGATTAAGAGAACGACAGGTCCAGGAGGAAATTATTTTCGAAAAGGAAGTGAGGAGACTTTCCCAGGAGATGTTTCTAAGGGATTTTTCGAGGAGGGGAATACCCGAATATTTGGACGGAAGGGAGCTTCAAGTGAAACCCAAGATCTCGGTAATGTGGAGTTTTATTGGCATGGTGGTGTTAAAGAAGAAGATCTGGGATTTGTCCTTGTTAATATCCATTCCAGAGGCCTCACAGAAGGTTTGAACAATGGAGAGGATTGTTTGGGCCTCTTGGACCATGGAGGATCCCATCATTATAGTGTCATCAACAAATTGACTGTGAGATATCGGAGGATATATGCCATGCAAGGGTAATCCTGCAAAAGTATGATTTTCTATTGAAGCTTGAATGGACCGGCTAAGACCTTCCGCCATGATGATTAAGAGGAACGAGGACAGAGGATCCCTTTTCCTTATCCCTCGGGTGGGTGAGAAAGGGAGAGAGGGGACTCCGTTGATGAGGATAGAAAAGAAGGCAAAGGAGGTGAGATTCAGGATCCATTTTACCTAGGAAGAGTCAAAACCAAAGGCTAAGAGCACTGAGCGTATATAACCCCAACTTAACTTGTCAAAATATTTGGAAAGATCTAGTTTTAATAACATACCTGGAGTGCGAGTCTTCTGAAGAGAATGGATAACTTCATGTGCTAGGATAATGCGATCCAATATTTTCCTTCCTTCCATGTAACCTGATTGTTCCGATGAAATAATGAAGGGAAGGATAGGTTTGAGGCATCAAGCTATCACCTTTGTTAAGAGTTTGTAGATGACATTGCAGAGAGCGATAGGTCAGAACTATTTTGGGTGATGGACTAGATCTTATTTGGGAATAAGGGTGAGGAAGGTGGCATTAAGGGCCGGAAGGAATTGACTGAAGGCTCTGGAATCTTCAATAATTTCCCATACCTCCTACCTTACCATATACCAATAGTGATGAAAAAAGTCTGAAGTGAAACCATCCGACCCAGGAGATTTTCCTAAAGAAGTGCCATGGAGTGCCTGGTCCATTTCCTCGAGTGTAATGGGCCTTAGAAAAGAATCATTATGTTCCATCGTGATTGAGGAGGGTATATACTGTGTGATTTGGGCAATCGATTGATATCTATCCCCCAAGGTTTCTGTCAAGAGATCTTGGTAGTAGGTGACCAACTCTGCTTCCATGTCCTTATGAGAGTGGAGGGTTTTCCCGTCTTCTGTGATCAGCCACACAATGCGATTGGCATGTCTTCATTGAAGGGTAGAACTATGGAATAATTTGGTATTTCTATCGCCCTCATTTACCCATTAGATGTGAGACTTTTGCCTCCATAATATCTCTTCTTGGGATTTTCTTTCCTCGAAATTTTGGCTTATTGTTTCTTTTTGTGTCTTGAGTTCCTCAAAGATGCTCTAATATCGGGTTTGGCTTTGTACGATGCTCATTTATTCCATTAGTTGTTGTTGGGATTCAAAGATATTATCGAAGGTTTGTTTATTCCAAGATTTGAGCTTCTCCTTAAAGTTTTTGAGTTTCTCCATCCACCAAGTGTAGGCATTTTGATGAAAATCCGGGTGGTTGAGCGAAAACCGCTCCAATATGAAGGGTCTGCGTCTTGGAGAGGCAGGAATGTCTAGCCATAGTTGGATGGGCCAGTGATCTGGTCCATAGAAATTGAGGATGCGAGCTTCCAGTGTTGTGCCTTCCATAATGAGAGAATCAAAGAAGAGGAAGCGATCCAACCGACAAGCTACCTGATGGGTTCCCGATCTTCGATTCATCCAGGTGAAGAGGCCATTTGGTGTTTCTATGTCAATGAGGCCTAGCTTATTAATTAGGCCTTGGAAGTTCCTTGACTCTGCCTCGAGTCAGCGATTTGCAACTATGGCATTTTTGTCCCTTGGTGTGGTTGGTCCATAGACATTTGTTAGTTATCCAGGCTTGTTGGATCCAATGAGCCGATAGGTCATAGAGATGGACCATCTAGTTGTGAAGAAATTGTCCATGGTTACTGAGCTTAGGTTACAAATAATTTCCAGGTCTCTTGCGGAGCCCATAGCATCTGTGTAGATACCTTTCCCTTGCTTCCAATAGCAAGAGATAAATCTATCCATTTCTTCCGTTGCATATTTTGTTTCTTGGAGAATCATTATGTCTGGTTTTTCTACTATGATAATCTCTCGTAGTAGCCTCTACTTACTACAACCATTGAGTCCCCTTATATTCCAGGAGATGATCTTCATGATGAGTGTTATCACTGAAATTTCGTCCACACATGGTTACAAGAACTCAGCATCGTCAAACAATGATGAATTCATCCATGGACTTGAATTAACACCAAAGCATTCATAAAGGGTCAAAAACTATAAAAAGTAGTGATAAATTGAAGGGCGATATGAAGACACTGGGCGCATGCGTGCATGCGTGTAACATGAACGCAGAAATCGCGCACGATGCGCGACTATTATTGCAAAAAGCCATGCACTTGAGAAATGACGCATTTATGAGAGTGGTCGGCCTCCCACCCACTTATGGTTTATCTCCCAAGCCGATTTGACACTCAAATTTGGACTGGATTCGACTGGATGGCTGGTCAAAGACCTAGAAATGCCCTAATTAGCCTCTTTTCACACTACAAACTGGTTGAACAATAGCTCAAAGGAATGTTATAAAAAGGCCATGGATACACTTCATTTTTCAAGGAATTCAAAG
>ML786307.1:531197-546813 GCA_009831015.1 Picea engelmannii | reverse complement strand
CAATTATTTCATCCTTCACTAGTTTCTCTTCCAGTGACTTCAGACCCCACTGTTGAGTACTATTGGAAGGTCCAGTGCTATTTGAGAGGAAGGACGTTACATCTTCTAGGACACGAGCATTTGTTTTCTTTTGATTCCCCACGTGGAAAAAACCCACTTACCCACATATATGCTTCTTTTTCAAAAACATTTTATGTATGATGCACCTCTAATTACAGTTTGATTTGGATATATATATTGTATAACATTCAACGCAAAGGCTCTTATTTCTATATTACTCTCACCACTATTTTCACACAGTCACGCAGCTAGTCGGACATCATAGGGGACCCACATAACCCCTGTCATTCATGACGCTTGCTAAACCTCCCTCTTATCTTAGGGGGAGTGTCTGGTCTTGCCCACTCATCGACACCTCCTTCACACACTCCTGTGAGTGCTACTGTTTTAGGATAAGCTTTGCTTGGTTATACATTACTTGGGTCCACTTCCCAAGGTCATCCGTTCACTCACTCTCCTTTACATGGAAGTGGGGGACCAACTTTCTCTCAAGGAGGAAGCACCAACCCACCTAGCCCCCCTCAAGGGTCAGGTTCACAACACACTCACACCATGGTCGGAGCTAATCCTCCCCCCCCACTGCAGATGCCATATTTGACCTCTCTCAACATACCGGATCTCAACAAACTCACCAATGATCCTTTATTGCATGCTCCCACATGACCTGCAATGCCCACCAAAATACCTTCGGACATACCAAAGTTTGAAGGAAAGGCAGGCGATGACCCTGCCAACCATGTCATGACCTTTCACCTATGGTGCTCTTCCAATAGCATTATGGATGATTCCATTAGACTGTGATTATTTCAACGCACACTCACTAGCCCATCATCCAAATGGTATGTAGAAGAAAAATCAGGGTTCCATGCAACTTTTGAGTCATTGGCCAAAGCCTTCTTGACCTTCTTCCAATTACCAATCCGCCACGACAATGGTCTAGAACTACTTTCTAATTTCAAACAAACCTCAGCCACACATATCGCTGACCACATTCACAAGTGGCGTAGGCGACGTAGTTTGTGCAAAGCAGAAACCACCAAGCAACATTGTCTCGACTGGTTTCTTAGATCACTTGTCTCTCTCCTCGGTAAGGATGTAGCTTCTACCTTCCCTCAATCTGAAGAGGAAGCCATCAGTAAGGCCCAACAATATGACCTCATCTATGCGCAGTCAGGGTATTTATACACTGTACTACTTGATCTTCCAAAACCTGTGCCATTTGGCCAAGACAAACCTGGGATGTCTCACTCAACAGATAGACTGATTGGTACCACCACTCACCACGGTCCACAACCCCAACCACCACCGATGTATGGAACACCTCAATACCCACCGGCATATGGGGGCACTCCGTATTACCCCCCACCCCCTTATCAACAATCATACCCTATTGCTATACCTCCACCCATCAGTGGACCACCGCCGACACCCCCCATACATCCACCTATTCAAACAAAATCTGGTAACCCCTCCACGTTAGCTTATAGTACTAGCGAAATCACTCCGCCTTCCTATGTACCTTATGGATTGTTACCACCACAGAATCCGTACTTCCCATTTCCTGGTCCTCCACAACCCATGGCTCCCCCACATCCTCATGCGGGGGTGAATTTTGTTCAACCCTCTGCTATTCAACAATACCAAAATTTCGAACAGCTGAATACGGACAATCCAACCCACCCGTCGAACAATGCCAAAAATAAAGGAGGGAACAGGAACAACAACAATCCAGGTCAAGGCGAGAATCAACCCCAGCAGAACCAATCCACTGGGGGAAACCAACACCAAGGGAATCAAAACCCCCAGGGGGAAAATAATAATAAGCACCAAGGGAGAAATAACAATAATGTTAAAACCAACTTCCCTTGTGCCCTTTATGGTGAGTTCGGCCATTAAACTCATCATTGCCCCCAAATCGTTGATTTCAAACGGTTGAAAGACTCTGGTAGTCTTCCCCATCCTCCAGCACCACCTGCCCCTCAGTAGGCACCAAAACAATACGTGCAACAAACCCCTCCCACCGTGCTGCAGAATCCTATTCCACATCAAGGTGTGATAAACACCCAACAGGACACACAACATCCCCCACCTCAGGTGGGACAATACCTCAACCCCAACAATCCAGCAGATCGCACAATTCTCCTCACTAGTGAGGAAGAAATCCTTCTTCAAACACGTAATCGTCAATATCATGCACCCGCTGAGTCTCCTCCCATCCCTCCAGAGACAAACCCTATGCCGATGGGACCCCCATTGGTGATTCCTCTCCCTACCGCCAAGCCACCTCTTTGCATCCCTTGCATCCCATTGTGAAGGAATGTCCACAACCTGTTATAACCCTAAATTGCACCACACATGCTTACCTGGAATCAGGCCAAATCATATCCCTTCTTTGCCAAAACTCTACTGAACAACTCTTTGAAAATCCTCTTGTGTCAAGGCCCACGCGCCCTAACCCATTACTGCACGCATGTGCACGCTAGCTGGCTCACAACAACCCGCGTGTACCTAACAAAGCACGAAAAAAGGAAAGTTGTCGATGGAACAAAAAGCTATGGGTCAGTTAACTAAAAATCCCGGCCATGCATGGCCAAGGGTTCATCCAAAACCCTAGCTCCTTCTAGCCTATAAAATAAGGGGTAGGGGTACCATTTGGAAGAGGAAAAAATATAGCGAAGAAACTCTGCCCATTTACGTAATCCATTGTCCCAACCCTTTAGCCTTTCCTCATGCCAAAGAAGATTTAACACAAAGTAGTTGAAGGACAGAAGAAGAGGAGCCCAGGATCAGGTTCAAGGAGTGGTGGCCGGTCTCAGCTTTTGTAAGTTGATTCACTTTCAGTAATAAAAATAATGCTTTTCCCGTCCCAATGCATGAATTGTCTATGGCTTGATTAATTTATGTTTGATTTCTAACCCTTGAGTATAGAAGTAGCATGCATGCATAGTTGTTGTTTGTCTTGAGTGCAGGTCATCTGTGGAAGGAGAGCGCAAGCAAGTAATCAAAGCGCAACGGAGGATCTACATCAAATGCTGGTAATAAGGTTGGTGGTCATTTTCCATGCATTTACTGTGAAAAAGGGGTTTAAATCTTGGGTTGTAGGTAAAAAAGTAGTTTCTATTCGGTCAAAATCTGCATGCAAGTCTGACCCTAGTTTGCTAGTCCGTAGGGTGTTTTTCCCAACAACACAACCCACAGGCTAGGGAAGCTCATAACTATAGTTTGGTAGACAAATTAGCACAATCCCCGACTTCCATGTCAGTTTTGGAGGTCCTCCAGACTTGTCCTACTCATCAGAAATCATTACTTTCCGCCTTAGGGGCAGTCGACCGCGCAGATACCCGACTCATTACCTTTGATCTTGACAGTGGAGAACCTCACCTTCCCGCCTTGATCACTTTTCAAATACCAGTAAAAATATGGAACATCACAGTTCATCGGTGTATCATCGATGAAGTTGCATCTACATGCATTATGTCCAAAATGGTATGGCAGAAGCTTGGTTCCCCCGAACTCATACCCTCTTCCATCACCTTACGAGCTTATGACTGGCGACCATCGTCTCCTGAATGGCTCTTCCAAAATTTCCCCGTCGAACTCGGGGGCAAGACTATTCTCGTCGACATCAAAGTTATCAATGCCCCACTCGATTATAATATCCTGTTCGGTCATAGTTACATGTATGCTATGAAGGCAATGGCATCTTCCATCTTTAGGACAATGATGTTCCCTCACAATGGGAAAATCGTTACTATTGACCAAGTCTCACATTACGAGCCCAATCCCTCTGCCAATATCGATAACATTCTTCCTCTCATCCACATGAGCCACGACGCATACCCACTCGTAGATATGGGTCTTGGACTTTTCAAAGATCCATCATTGTTAGGAACTTACCATGGAGCACCACCACCCCTTCGTCCTTCCAATCACGTATGCGTCATATCATCTAACAGAACTCACACAGAAGACACCCTTCCTCCTACAGAGGCTTCTATCATATTTGACGTCCCACTCGTCGTAGAACCCCCCCCTCAAGAACCTCCTGCACACTCATCGACCCCACCAGTCCACGATTCCACCTCTCCCCAAGGACATATCCCAGTTTGGGAGACAGTTCCCCAAGCCATCACCCAAATTCCCTTCTTTTACCCTCCACCAGGCATCGAATCTTTTCAGGTAGCCGCAATGCTCACCCTACCTAATATGGTGTTAGCAATCCTAGTTTGGTATTTACACCCACCAAAGATGGTCCCTAGACCATCCCTTCCCCCCCAAAAAGAAGGAATCCCCATGAAGATTCCCATTCTTACTCCAACCACACCCCCACTCACAAACCCCCCTGCCACAGCTGGGGGCAGGAGAAAGAAAAAGGATCCCACAACTCCACTTCCTCCACGCATCCAACCTCCTTGCGCACTATGTGAGAAAGAGGGCCACCAAACCAACAACTGCCCATCTCTACCAGAGTTACGGAATTTGATTCCACTCAATCACACTCCCCCAACACTCGCCACTACAGCCATTCCTGCCACTACCACCCCCCATTCCAGTAGTAAAGGGTTGCGAACCAAATTCGCTTGCGCTATATGTTCAGAATATGGCCATTATACCCACCATTGTCCAGCACTGCCATGCTTTCGGCAGACATTAGCTGCAGTACGCCAGAGCTTCCAGAGCAACCCCAGTCCTGCTACGTCCTCCTCAACAAATATCACTAACATCTGTTATGTCACCACTTCAGTCAATGAACGTATGAGATACCCTTGCTCTCTCTGTGACTCATTAGCTCATTTTACATAGCAGTGTCCTATGATCCTTGAATACAGGCAACGCCAATTACCCTGCTTCAATGACCCGCAGAGTCGATAATTGACATTACTTCATCACTAGAGGATCTTCATGTCATTTCTCCCGAACCTGAGGCCCTTCCAACGCCTCCCTGGTTCTTAAATGACTTATCTGAGGATTCACCCCCCAATCCCCCCAACTCTCCCGCTCATTCCCCTACGGACATTTTACACCCAACTACCACGGGTCCTCCTTAGTACTTCAATATCTAGTTTATGTCGAGCAAACCCTCACCATCTCCTAGCATTGTTCCCCCTGTTTCCTCCTCACTAGGGGGAAACCACATGACAACAGTCACAGATATCACTCCTCATGACCCCTTGTATACCCCTCACTTCCAATGCGACAAAGAAATACTCGAAGAGTTAAACCACCCAGACTTCCCCTAGGATGCGCTACACCACCGTGCACTCTTCTTTCCACAGGAAGCTTCCAGGCCTCCTAACCAACACCCCATTTACGCAGTCAAAACCAAGGATTTTATCCCATCAGGGCCTATCGACTGGTTCAAAACCCCCATTCCTGCCCCTGATGCTTTTGAAGAAGGAAACATGGCCAACATTTCCTCGACCATTAAAATCGACATTTCCATCAAAAATGGCATCGTCGAAGAAATCACCATTGAAGCTGGTTGCACTCCTCAAGAAATCATCACATATAAAGCCCTCTTCCAAGAATATCAGGATATTTTTTCTTGGTCCTACACGGAAATGCCTGGCCTCGATCCCTCTATCGTCGAACATCGCATCGACACCTGGCTTGACATTACACTAGTTCGTAAAAAACAACGATCGCTACACCCATCCAAAACCATGACCATCAAAGCCGAAATTGACAAATTACGCGCTGCCAGGTTCATTTACCCCATCGCCTATACCTCATGGGTTTCCAACCCTGTACCCGTTAACAAAAAATAGGGCACTATCCGCGTTTGCACAGAATTTTTCTATCTCAATCACGCATGTCCCAAAGACAACTTTCCAACGCCTTTCATCGATCAAATTATTGATGACTGCGCAGGCCACGAGGCTCTATCCTTTATGGACGGATTCTCTGGTTATAATCAAATTCAAATTCACCCCGCTAATCAGTATAAAACTGAATTCACTACCCCTTGGGGTACTTTTTCATATCGTTTCATGCCTTTTGTCTTAAAGAATGCCAGAGAAACTTTCCAGTAGGTTATGACATACATCTTTCACGATCTGGCTCATATCATCCTCGCCTACTTGGATGACCTCACAGCTCGATCCAAGAAACGCACCCAACATCTTGATGATTTACGAATCATCTTTCAACAATTTCGTCAGTACAATATCCACTCAAATGTGTGTTCTATGTCACTGCAGGGCGCCTCCTTGGCTTTATCGTTTCCCAAAGCGGTATTACTGTGGACCCCCTCAAAATCCAAGCTATCACCGAAATTCCACCTCCCTGGAATTTACGTCAACTTCAGAGCCTACAAGGAAAATCTAACTTTCTACGACGATTTGTCCCAGACTACGCCATACGCGCACACAGTTTCCTTTGCTTACTATGTCACGACATCCCATTTCACTGGGACAACCATGCCCAACAGTCATTTGACGATCTTAAAACAACACTCTCGAACGCACCTTTAATTAGTGCACATGACTACAATCGCGACTATATCCTCTATGTATCAGCATCAGCTGTATCAGTAGCAGGAGTTCTCATCCAACTTGGTGATGAAAATTGTGAGCATGTCATTTATTACGTTAGTAAAAACCTCTCAAGGCCATCCTTGAAGTATAAACACGAAGAGAAACTTGCTCTTGCAGTCATCCTCACAATCTAGAAACTGTGCCACTACATTCTGCTTCGCACGACAAAGGTCATCGCAGATTCCAACCCTATGCAGTACTTGCTCAGTCGTCGGAAAGTTAACATAAAATCTTCTCGATGGATCGTTATCCTTCAAGAGTACGACCTCGAGTTCTCAACACCTAAGAGTAAGAAGGCCCTCGTTTTCACCGAACTTGTCACGACCCTCCCCTTTGACACCACTAGTACCCCCGTCAACACCGACTTTCCCGACGAACACCTCTTTTACATCACTTCAGATGATCCTTGGTACGGAGACCTCCTCGTCTACCTCCGAACTCAAAAGTTCGGTAACCACCTTTCACGAGATGATCGTTGTCGTATTCGCCATCAGGCCCCCCGCTACCTCCTCATCGGAGACATCCTATACCGGCGGGGAGTTGACACCATTCTTCGTCATTGCCTGACTATTGACGAGGCCGATAGAGTCTTAAATGACTGCCACAGTGGCGCATGTGGGGGGCATCTTTCAGGCATATATACTGCTCAAAAGATTATCCGAACTGATTACTTTTGGCCTACCTTGTTTCATGATTGCATTCATGCCGTGAAACGATGTGAGTAATGTCATCTCTACGCCAATAAAGCCTGAGCTCCCCCCTCTCTTCTTCATCCCGTCATCACGGCCGACCCTTTTTGTAAATGGGGCATCAACTTCATGACTTGTAATCCCCCCTCCAGCAATGGCCATAAATACATTGTTGTCGCTGTCGATTACTTCACCAAATGGGTAGAAGCTATGCCCACCTTCAACAACACCGCTGACACCGCAACGCGTTTTTTCTTTAACCACGTCATATCCTGCTTTGGAGTACCACTCCAACTCATTTCCGATCACGGCAAACACTTCGAGAATGAGATCTTCGTCGAACTCTAATCTCGGTTAGGATTCTCTCATGAGTTCGCCTCACCATATTACCCTCAGTCTAATGGACAGGTCGAAGCAGTTAACAAGGTCCTCAAAACCATGTTACAGCGCACGGTTAATAAACATAAAACCAATTGGCATCATATGTTATTTTCTACGCTATGTGCTTACCGTACGGCTGTGAAAACAACTACTGGTTTCAAACCATTTCATCTAGTCCATGGGGTTGAGGCCACTCTTCCCATCAAGTGCGAAATTCCCACCTTACGCACTGCAATTGAGCTATTACCCGACACTGCTCCAATGGAGCAGCGCTTGCTGAACTTAGAGTCTCTAGATGAAGATTGTCGATCTTCATTACAGAACAACGAGGCAGCTAAAAAATGGTCCAAGGCTACCTTTGATCGACATGTTAACCTTCTCTCATTTCGCGAAGGCAACCTCGTCCTGGCTTACGATATCGCTCATGATACCTTTGGCCATGGAAAATTTGAGTCACTCTGGCATGGCCCATACATTATCCAACATTGCCTCACCAAAGGCGCATACATCATGGCCTCCCTCGAAGGCCTCTCTCTCAAAGAACCCGTCAACGGGTTGTATCTAAAGAAATTCTATGCTTAAACGTAGTCATTCTACTTTAGGTTATTTATTTTATAGCGTTTTTAATCTTTTTCCATCCCTCACATATAAACTATCATTTGTGCTATGGACAAATGCTTCCTCCACCAGCCTACCACATTGGTTACCCCGACGGTGCCAGCCATTGGACACAAAATCTTGCTTCGGCCGCTTGGGCTCTCTACACCCCCTCACATGAAATGCTCCATTCAAGCAACATATGTTTGGGTTCAACGACCAACAACCGAGCCGAATACACTGTCGTCATCGGCCTCCTGGATGATGCCCAACATCATCGTATTCGTCACCTTAGTGTCTTCCTCGACTCTCAACTCGTCGTACTCCAGCTCAACAATGTGTACCCCGTCCGTGATCCTTGCCTCTTTCGCAAATACCTGCAGGTTAGAATTTTATTTCGACATTTTGATTCCATTACATTTACACATATTCCAAGACAATTGAATCAAATTATGGATAACCTAGCTAATATTGTGTTAGACTAGCATATATCACATCACGCTACCTCTACACATACATAAACATATAAACAAACTGTCATCACATATATAGATTATACATCATCAATACATTAACAAAACACATGTAAACACCACATAGATCTCAAAAATGTATACTCATGTATATATTGAAAGGTCCACAGTGCCATCCAAATGTTTACATACAAAAATACAACTATCCGCAGGCCAATGAAGCACCTCGGTACAAAATGGGCTCACCAGCCTATATACAAAATATATATATATACATCAATTAATAGAGCACCACTCATGGTGCCTCTAGAGCACCACCGCCTACTCCTCCCTCAGGTGGTGGCGGACCACCACCACTTGCCCCTCCCTCAGGCGGTGGTGGTACACCCCCTACCGGTCCGTCCTGCCCCGACGACAGTCGTCCGGTCATCGCAGCACTAGCCACTGCTGCTCGCCGTACTACGGCCCGCCATGGCGGCAGAACCCCCACGCACTACTCTAGGATACCCTCATCT
This sequence comes from Picea engelmannii, assembly GCA_009831015.1. NCBI lineage: Eukaryota > Viridiplantae > Streptophyta > Pinopsida > Pinales > Pinaceae > Picea > Picea engelmannii. The sequence goes on along the minus strand of ML786307.1, from coordinate 537,562 downwards.
TGGATGCGAGACCATATGCCCTCAAGCACATCCTGTAACACCGCCCCCAGACGACGGTGTATGTCCTCAAAATCCACTTCGGCAGCCGCCGAAGGAGCATGTGATGGCCCAGCACCAGGGTCATCAAACTGACGTCTCCTCACTACCCTCTCCGGCTGAGCAGGTCACACCGCGGCGTCCTCACGCCGCCGTCTCTCTCCCCACGGCAGTCGCTCCGGCTCCTGACGAGCCGATGCTCTCTACAACTCCACCTCGCTCTCGCGAGGTGCCACATCTACACATACAAACAAACAATAGATAGTATCAACATCTATATCATATTCATATGACATGCTATCTCAAAAACACAAAAAACATATATATCAACATCATCAACATACCTTGGCGGTCAAACACTTCCCCTGGAGGTAGCACCATGTCCGGATCCTCCCGGAAGTCAACCCCGGCATAGGGGTACCGCAATATCACCTGCGACATCTACCGCCATACCTATTCCACCTCTGCAGTGAATAAGTGGCCACCCTCGCTACCACCATGGCGAAGCAACACAGTCGACCACCGCCTCAGTCATGGCTCTCACACCCCAAGCGCACCCAATAGAATCCTAGGGCGCAACATCGACACCCTCTCCAGAAACCAGGCCACCAGGATGGACCCGAAGGCAAACTCTCCCATATCCGTGGACCGAAAGTGGTCCAGCTACCCCACCATCCTGGAGTGTAGCATAAGCCCCCAGGCGAAATGCTCGCCGGCCAACATTCTCTCCATCACCATCAGTTGGCCACCGCTGATCCACTGCGTCTCCAGCGATCCATACACTCTCACAATCATCGCTGCTATACAACGATGCGTTAGGGCATCCATCGCCCCAATGCTCACAACTGTGCCGGACATATAGTTCGGCCCCGAACAATATCTCCGACCCACCGTTGCTAGTGGCATATCTCTAGGTAGCACCGGCTCTGCCGGTAGCGGCGTTCCCCGAAATGGTAGCCCAGTCAAAAAATACACGTCCTCCACTGCAGTGAAGGGAATCTTCTCTCCCTGTACTATGAAGCAATGCAGGTCCGGACTCCACATCCGGATAAGAAACTACAAGAGATACTGTTGTGCCCGTATCAAGGGGCACTCAAAGAACTTCAGTAGCCCACATGCTGCCAAAGTCACACATACACCTGTCTCCTCAATAGCCACGACGTCTCATAACTGGGACCAATCCCGCTCTCGCCACCCAATAGGCATCGTGCCCGAAGCTCACCTGCACAACATAAAACCATCCTAAGTCAGCCACATGGACAATCAACAAACACAAAAAGCCACGTTTTACACCCATCAATCTTCCCTCCAAGGCGCGGTTGTTCAACCCACAGGCGCGCACACATGCACGCCTGTACACCCCACAGGGGCACACATGTGCGCGCCTGTTCACTACATAGGCGCGCACGTGTGCGCACCTATTCATCACACAGGCGCGCCTGTTAAATCTACAAGCGCGTACATGTGCGCGCCTTTTCAACCGATAGACGCGCCCATATGTGCGCTTGTTCAACCAATAGGCTTGCCCATAGTGCGCACCCTTTATCCCCTTACTAGCGCTCCCATGCGCGTCTATCCGGTGGACAGGCGCGCACATGTGCGCGCCTATTACCGGATCGCCCATGCATGGGGGGGCCCACACCCCTAAACACCCCTATACGGCCCTCCATACAGCTCCTTCCCAAAAAATGAAACCCTAATTCTATGCAGGATGATCAGACCACTAACCTGACACTCGTGGGTCCTCAATCGGATGGCTTGTCCTCCTAGAATCTCACAATCTCCTCTGAATGCTTCTCGTCCAATCACTATAGCAACAAGTACAAATGTGGTGGCAATGTGGGCCCTACAGCTATATATAGGCCTTTTTTCCAAACTTCCACTCATCATTTTGGGAGCTCCAGGCGTCCATTTCTCGATCTGTCTTCAGCCACGGGATCAACATCCCGTCATCTACATCACAACAGTCCCTGGGCCTCTTTTCATCTTGAGCCCCCGGGGCGCTATTTTTCATACCCTGATCAGGTACGCATGCGCATACTCACACTTATCAAATACATGCTCATATATTCGATTCTTTTCAGATATTGTTCACGTTGGGTATTTGGTTTTCATGTGTGCAGGTACTTGGTCATCATACATCGACACAACCCCTTCAGGTATATACTCAGCACTGGAATGTAGTCATTCCCTCTGAATCTCACTTACATTTCTAGTCACACCCTCTGACATTTTCCTCTAGGATCCCCATTTCTAGCTTTGCAGTACCCACACCTCCATTTTCATCTTCGGTACTGTCACCTGGTAGCACTCTTACCCACATGAGTTGTCCCATTCATAGCACCCTTTGGCACTTCTGACACTCATGCCGTTTTTCAAAACCCTTTAGGGATGGGAGTATCGATAGTCTTACATCATGTCACGAATCAACCACATACTCCTTCTCCTCATTTTGCTAGCTTTCCCAACGGACTCCCAGATTACCTCTCCATGGTTCTATGGTTGGGCTGCACCTCCGCACGGGCATGAACCCTCCATTTCATCCACAATCCGTTTACTCATCTGCAAATCTCCCTTCATTTCACCTACCTCATATAGAAACCCACCCATGGGCCCCCCACCCTCCATCAGTTTCCCGAGCAACTTATGCCCTTCCCGGGCCAACCATATCACACTGGGGCACTCGTTTCTGTATTTGTACATTTCTCCCCAATTATTCATTATTTATTGTACAAACACCTTTATTTCCAGTCATTACATTACTTTTTTGTCGTCACCTTTGGCGACCTACCTCCCTTTTTTGGCCAATCGCAACCCATGTCACCCTTGGTTGGAGAAATACTTATCATCCACCCTTGCCTGGCATCATCGATATCTTCAGAGTACCCCATAGGCCACTTACCTCTGCCCTCTGAATTTGTTCACCTTGTCCCGCCTCTGGCACAACTTATCCCCGGTCTTGTCGTCCCCCTGACACTTGACCTTGTTGAAATGGTTGCAGCCACTTTTTATCTCACATATACTCCAACCAAGGGATGTCTTGAGTCTTCCTACATCTTGACTTCATCCATGTACCTCCTCTACTTCCTAACCTCACCTAGTAGATTTCACAAAGCCATTTGCTTCTGGGAGTAGCGTCCCCTTTTTTGTCGACATCAACACAGTTTTCTAGAAGGGCGACAGTATCTTGATTCTCAGTCAATGATAGATCTCGGACGGCACAAGGTGACACACAATTGCTCCCTGCTGTCGTTGACCCCCATAACATTTGACGTCAACACTTTTTGATGTTATGGTGGGTCTTACTTTGCGACTATTGCGGTTAATTCTTTCATTTGCTGAAGACCTCTGAACTTGGATGGGCTATCAATACCCACATAATCGGTGATACTTATTACCGTGATCACTGCCTACTATTCTGAGTATGTTCATCCGCAGAATTGTCTTCTGCCTTTCTCACGACCGCCCCCGAGGGCGCTGCAGTTTTCTACACCAACACTTCATTCCTCCTTTTTGAGTTACATGACATGAGCATGGGGCATGCCCGCCTCGTTTGTACACAGTTTTCTTTTTTACACACCTCATGGAAGGTTGGGTTCTACTGGTTCCTTTTTCCTCCAACGGATCACTCTGGACGATCCCACTATTGCTCTCTTTTACAACAACACTCTCAGTAGAAGAAACATTGATGGATTTCGGCTATACGTATGCTCCTAACCTCATCCATCAGGGGGCATCTATTATCACTGAAATTTCGTCCACACATGGTTACAAGAACTCAGCATCGTCAAACAGTGATGAAGTCATCCATGGACCTAAATTAACACCAAAGCATTCAAAAAGGGTAAAAAACTATACAAAGTAGTGAAAAATTGAAGGGCGCTATGAAGACACTGGGCACGCGCACATGCGCGTAACAGGAATGCAGAAATCACGCACATGCGCACGATGCACGACTGTTATCACAAAAATACGCGCACCTAAGAAATGACACATTTATGAGAGTGGTCATTCTCCCACCCACTTATGGTTCAGCTCCCAAGCCGATTTGACACTCAAATCTAGACTGGATTCGACTGGATGGCTGGTCAAAGACCTAGAAATTCCCTAATTAGCCTCTTTTCACACTACAAACTGGTTGAACAATAGCTCAAAGGAATGATATAAAAAGGCCATGGATACACTTCATTTTTCAAGGAATTCAAAGCAAAGTTATGCTGCCATTATTCTCTTGAGGACTCCATACTTGCCAAGAGTATATTTTCACCATTGGATTGGGCAATCCATCTCACCCCTTGAGTGGATTTGCAAAGAGTTCTTTCATCATTTTCCATTTTTATTTATTTTTGTTGTTGTAAGAAGAGCTTGCTAGTGGGGGTCCAAGAGACCTCCCTTGGAGGAAGAAGGGACTCATAGTCCCCTTGCTTCTCGGTGTATTCTTTCACTAATATATCAGCCTCATCATTGGTGACATGGGTCTTATTGTTATTTTTGTTTCTATGTCCCTATGCTCATGAATTTAGTTGTTATTACATTTCTTAGTTTAATTCTTAGTTGTTGTTTTCTATTTCTTTCCCTAACTCTTTTCCTTGCAGCTTTCCTGCTCAACAGAACCAACTGAGCTTGCAAGCACCTCTATTTTTCTCACTGAGGTGGCAGAAGAGGTGCAACAATGAGGATGGGGAGGGGAGAGGGGGAAAGTTGTTAGATATGAGATGGATTTGACCTGAGTTGACCATGAAGTGTCCAATCTCCTGGATGAGCTTCCGGGTTGATTTCCTTCCCCTTTTCTTTTCATCTTTTTGAGTTTTGTGTTTTTATTTTAGTTTATTCCCTTGTATTCCTAGACCTGAACTGGATCTGGCGATGGAGCCAACTGTGGAGTTGAGGAAGACTTTATGTACTTTTTTTAGCTAGTATGGAGGGATGGTGTATAGTTTTTGGTGTTGGTAATCTTGTTCCAGACGGTCGAGGTCTACTCCTATGAGATACTGCTCATCGAGATCCATTTTTGCATCCCCATCTTCTATCTCTGAGGGTTCTGTAGCTGTGGTATTGGAGCTGGGTAGAGAAGTGGTTTGGACCATACCTGGGGTATCCACAACTTTCCCTTTCTATGGGTTTTGTTGCGTTTTCTCTATAGGAGGGACCTGTGGGGCATCCATGTTCTCTGGGAGCTGTTTTAGTGTCTCGAATTGGTTAATGGAGGGCGATTCCTTGTTGGTCAGGGTTTCTTTTCTCCTTCTCCCTGTCTTCATCTACCTGCTACTGGGATGAAGCCATCCTTATTTTTGCTTGTTTCTGGTTTTTCATCCTTGCTTATCGTGTTGAGGGGGCAATCCCTGAAGAGGTTCCTGTGCTCATGAAATTTTCTGCATCTGAACGATATGTGTTCATAGTAAATGGTTTTCAACCAATCTTCATCATGGTATTCCAGAGCAATGGATCCTGGTAGTGGCTTCAATATATTCAGGTAGACACATATACACGCATAGGAGGTGTATCTTTGTTTATTTTTTGCCTTCGAAGATTTAACATATACTCCAATGGTATTTTCGATGCCTGCCAGTACCTCTTCTAGCTAGAACTCCTACAATAGGGAATAGAGTTGTATCCACACTAGGGCATGCACAAAGTCCTCGTTTTCAGGGCTAAACTTCTCCATCCAAAATCGCAGGAAAAGTCTCACAGAGTTGAAGAAATAAGGCCCTCCATAAAAAATGTGATTCCTGTCCTCCATATTATGCAATATTATTGTGAAGAATCCTTTGGATCCAAGTTGGAGATCGTAATGGCCTTTGGGCTTCCACCATTGTTGTGTCCATTTTACCATCTCGCGTTCAGAGGGCCATAGCCCTAGAAATTTCTTGACTAAGGCGTAGTCTCGCATGTATTGTTTCTGTTCTTCTATCTTGGGTGTGCTTATGACATAATTCGTTGCTTGCGACGTTTGAGGAATACATTTCCCAAGTAACCACATTCGCGTTTCACTTGTTGGATCTTTCGTTGAATCTATGTCCATTTCCTTGTCCTTGAATGTGCCCTCAAAGAGGAGTTGTGAGCACAGATCTAGCGGTGGTTCAAAGGTTGGGTGCCTGGAACCCCCACATGTGTTTCCATGTGTTGTCGCTTGACTGTAGGAGGTGCCTCGCGGCCCTCCTTCACTGGGAATCATTGAGCCCCTCTAGGTGCAGCCAAACACACAAGAGCTGAAGCAAACCTAACCCTAGCGCACTTCGACTCCATCTCTCAACTTAAGGAATAATAGTATTATATATATTTTATATATAAAAACACATGTAATATATGTTATATATATATATAACATA
>ML786307.1:508231-530308 GCA_009831015.1 Picea engelmannii | reverse complement strand
TGATCCAAAAAAAAAATGAATCATATATTTTTGGTAAGATTAAAAATAGTGTTATTTAACTACGATTATTTTCTATGTATTGAAGTAAAGGTAAAACAATGTGTTAAAAATGATATTTTCCACTATATTTAAAAAGTATGGAACCATAATTAAAATCTTAATTTAAAAAAAGTAAATGATGTACAACATTTTTATCATTGGATGGAGCATGGAAATATGATTAAAAACACCACTAAATAAAAATAAAAAAAATAAAAATAGAAAAGTTTGAAAATATATGAAAAACAAGTTGAGAAAAAAATAAAAAATAAAAAATTTGTACAATTTGAAAATAAATGAAAAAACAAGCATTTAAAAACAAAAAAGTGGAAACCTTATGTATCAAAAAATTTAAAATATAAAAAAATCACCAAAAAAGGGAGGGGGTGTTACCGGTAGCACCATTTTTAAAAACGGAGTAAAAAACTTGACCCCCCAAAAAATGAGAACTCTGTAGAATTCTCGTTAAGTTGGTAACTATGTTAGTGGTGGTCTAGAGTGATCTAGACACACACCAATAGTTACGGGAGTAAACTGCCACCTAGTCTAGTCTCTCAGGCAGTTACGGGAGTGAACTGCCACCTAGTCTGAGTTAACTAGTCTATCAGTCTTCAGTTAACTAATTGAAACATAGTGAAGTGAGGAGGAGATCACAGAATCATGAGTAATGCGCTAGTCTGGTGATGATCCCAAGGAAAATGCACATTAGTTGGTGATGATCCCAATGCTGCATGGTGATAATCCCAATGTAGCATCTAGACTCCACTCAACTGATCAAACTGAAGTGAAAACGGAAGAGAGTATTCTCCTAGAAGAATATTCTCCCTAAGCTTTAGGAGACTAGATAATGACTAATAAACATAGGGAAAATATTAGGAAAAATAAATCCTAGGTGTGTGTTGAAGTACTCCAACACCAATGGGGTCTTATGACTACTTGATTGGCATGAATTGGCTTGAAAATCATCGTGTTGTTTTAGATTTTTATAACAAGGTGTTCACATGTCTTGATGAGGAAGGGAATTCAAGGATGGTGCAAGGTATTCCAAGGCCTATATATGTCTGAGATATTTTGACATTGCAGCTGAAAATAAGTTTTAGAAAAGGGTGCAAGATATATGCATCCCATATGGAAGATCCAATGAAGGATAAGGAGCTAAGTCTCAAAGATTATCCAATCTTAAAAGAGTATGGAGATGATTTTGAGGAGTTTCCAGGATTACCACCAAAGAGAGATATAAATTTATCAATTGAATTAATACCTGGAGATGCCACAGTATCTAATACTCCCTATAGAATGAGCACACTAGAGCTAAAAGAGTTTCAAATGCAACTAGAAGAATTGTTAAAGAAAGGTTACATACACCCATGTGTTTCTCCTTGGGGTGCCCCAGTTATTTTTGTTAAGAATACATATGGAACACTGAGGTTATGTATTGACTTCAGACAACTGAGCAAGGTCATAGTCAAGAATAAATATCCTTTGCTAAGGATTGATGATATTTTTCATCAACTTAAAGGAGAAAATATATTCTCCAAGATTGACTTGAGGTCAGGGTATCACCAAGCGAGAATCAAAGAAGAAGACACTAGAAAAACAACCTTTAGGACAAGGTATGGACAATACAAATTTTTGGTGGTGTATTTTGGATTGAAAAATTCACCAGCTACATTTATGTGTATAATGAATGGGGTGTCCAAAGATTTCTTGGATAAGTTTGTAATTGTATTCTTGGATTATATTCTTATCTATTCCAAGACAAAAGAAGATCATGAGCAAAATTTAAGTATGGTGCTACAAGTGTTAAGAAAACACCAATTGTATGCCAAAATGAGTAAATGCACCTTCTATCAAAAGAAAATCCATTATTTGGGTCACATTGTTTTAGAAGAGGGCATAGAAGTGGATCCAAAAAAGATTGAAGCAATCAAGAGTTGGCTAGTGCCAACAAATATTTCAAAAGTTAGATCATTTATGGATCTAGATGATTACTATAGGAGATTCATTGTGGGATTCTCCAAAATTGCACACCCAATAACATCTTTGCAAAATAAAGGAGTAAAGTTTGAATGGAGTGATAAATATGAATAAAATCTTCATTTCTTAAAGGATTTGTTAACCAATGCACATATTTTAAAAGTTGCAGATCCAGATGATGATTTTTTTGTATGCACAGATGCATGCAAGGAAGGGATCAATGGTGTCCTTATGTAAAATGGACATGTAATTTGTTATGAGTTCAAACAGTTGAAGGAACATGAAATAAATTATGCCACACATGACTTAGAGTTAGCAGCTATAATACATGCCGTAAGGATGTGGAGGAATTATTTCATGGGAAGTAAAATTGAATTAAAGACATACCATAGTGTTCTAAAATATTTGTTTGAACAATCAACACTAAATTCTAGACAAACTAGATGGCTGGAATTTTTTAGTGAATATAAATTTGATATCAAGCACATAAAGGGAAAATAGATCAAGGTGGTTGATGCACTCATGAGAAGGGTGCATAAAATGCATGCTACAACCATTAGTATGTATAATACATATTTAAAAAATAGAGTTTTAGAGGTTGTAACAATATATCAACATTATGTTCAAGTTAAAGAAAGCTTACATCATAATTATATACAACATAAATGTAAGGATTACAAGATGGAAGAGGATGGAATCCTCTTATTTCAGAATAGAGTTTATGTTCCCAATTCTCAAGAATCAAGAAATTTAGTCCTAAAGTAGATGCACAATGTGCCATATGTTGGACATCCAGTATATAAAAAAATATTACAACTATAAGAGGCCAATATTTTTGGCCTAGTGTGAAGAAAGATGTCACTAATTATTTGGGTAGATGCATGGAATGTCAAAAGGTAAATTCTGAGCACAAACATCCAATGGGATTATTGCAGGCATTTCCCATTCATGAATGGAAATGGGAAGTTGTTACAAGACAACATGATTCCATCATGATAGTGGTGGAAAAACTTACAAAGGATGCACATTTCATTCTGGTAAAAGTAACTCATAAGGAATCCAATATTGTAGAAATTTACATGAGAGAAATTGCTAGGATACATGGTGTGCCTAAGGAAATAGTGTCATATCGAGATCCCAAGTTCAATTCCAATTTTTGGAGGGGGTTCTTTAAGGGTTTTGTACAAATTTAAATTTCCCTACAACATATCACCCATAGTAAGATGGGAGGACATAAAGAATTAATCGAATAATTGAATATATGTTGAGAATGTATGTAATGAACAAGCCTTATAACTTGGAAGACTATATCCATTTAGCTAAGTTTTCATACAATAATGGGTATCAGGAATCATTGAATATGACCCCATTTGAAACATTGTATTAGGAATCATTGAATATCAGGAATTCAACACACAAGCAAGTTGGGATAACATGGAAGACATAGTTGTGATTGGGCCCGAACTGTTAAAGGAAATGGAGGAACAAATTGTAAAGATCAGGTAGAATTTGAAAGTTACAAAAGATTAGCAGAATATCTATGCCAATAAAAGAGAACAAATAGAGAATTCAAAGTGGTCGATCATGTGTTTTTAAAAGTTAAAGCCAAGAGAAGCTCATTGAAACTAGGAAGTTTCCCAAAGTTGGCAAAAAAATATTGTAGGCCTTTTGAGGTCTTAGAAAAGATAGGACCAGTTTCATACATGCTAGCATTACCTGGATCGATGAGAATTCATAACATGTTCCATGTGTCTTTGTTAAAAAATTATGTTTCTAATCCTAATCATGTGATTGATTGGAATGTGATCCAGGTGGAACAAAAACGAGATTTCTGAGTGGAACTAGTGTGCATATTGGACCAGAAGTTCAAAGTGTTTAGGAGCAAAGCCATAGGCTTGGTAAAGGTTCAATGGACTTGTTACAGTCCTGAATATGCTACATGGGAGCACAACGAAGCCATGCAGGAAACATACCCACAAAGTTTTGCAAATTTTGAAGAGAAATGAATGCACATTTGTACATAAGAGACTGAAAACTCCATTTTGGCAGCTAAAGTTCCTGGAGCCACAACTCAGAGATTCTTGTCTAGCTAATGAGGGGTTGAGGAGAAAAGGGAGTTGCTAGTTGGAATTGTTGTGTGAGTCATTAAGTTGCAGAATTATCAAGTATTTTGATGTAATGTTTTATATATGTCAATGTGTAATTTGTATGGTTATGTGTAGTGAGACAATGCAGTTTGCAGGGGGAAAGGAATGTAACATTCATATTTTCAAACCCCAAACTAGTGATGTGTATTGTAAACTTAGTATGTGGCCAAGATCCAAGCAATGTATATTGTAAATGTGATGTATGGCCGAGAGCCAATATGTAAATGATGTAAATTGAAATATAATGAATGAAATGTATCACTAGTTGCAGACAAACACATAAGAGGATTGGGGGATAAGTATCCATAAGAGAGGGAAGGGGTCAAAGGGGGAGAATTACCCATTTCTATTAAACCAAAATCCATTTCTTATTTCCTTCAAAATTATCATTACCATGAACCTTCCATTAGCTATTGGGTGTTCTAGAGCCCAATCATTGAATTCATGTAAGAGGGTTAGTGTGAGAGTCAGTTACCATAGTTATTGAGAGAATGGAGGATGAGTACAATTAACTTGGGGAAGAGTGCAAATCAAGAAAGAAAGAAAAAAATAGGAAATTCTTATGGGTAGGAGACCATAATTATGCATTCATGTTTTTGCATAGCGAGTTGTTTTTACACGGAGTTTTCTGGACAACAATGGAGTTTTGAGTGTGGGAGATTGTAGGAAGTTATTGTGGACATGTTTGGATGCTGCTTGGAACTGTAATTTAATGGAGAAAGAGTTCATGTAACTGGGAATGACGAGTTGTTCAAAATTCATCCAAGAAGCATGTGTTTTGGTTGTTGGGTGAATTTTTGTTATAGCTGTAGAATTATTGATGTCCCAACAAGTAGAAATCTTGTCCAACCTGTGTTGGAATCCCTATAGGGGAGTGGAAAGGATTGAGGGACTGTGAGCATTGAAGGGGGATTCCATCCACTAGGTTGTGTAGGCTGAGGGGAAGTGTGTTGGTGGACTGGAATTAGTTGAGAGTTTAACTGTTGAAAGGGGGGACATTAGCCAGCTTAGGGGCCTCTGTCTCTTGTGGATTCTTAGCCCCAATGCGGGGGTGTATTATTGTTGAGAAATGAAACATCAAGGCTATGTTTTGGAGGAGCGTTCATCCTCTGTAGTGGGCTGCATACTTTTATAAGGTAAGTGTTCTTATCTGTTGTATTGATGGGTTAAATGTTGATATATAATCATTGTGCATTTTACTCTGAGTTATATTTAGTTAATGTTTCTTACTGTGAACTGAAAGATGAATTCATGTCTCTATTTTATGGTTGAAAGTTGTTGTATGTATTTAATTGTTGTTGTTCACAGTAAGAGTATATATGTGTGTGTGTGTGTGTTTATTGAGTATGGACAACTGAATGAACTTGAATTTCATGTTGTGTGTTAATTTCCGCATTTAGATTTAGTATGAGGAATTTTAATGAGTCATTTTAGCAGTGACGTGACCTAGATGGGGGGTGGGTACGTTACAATGTCATCTTACCTCATTATGATTTGATGATATCTAGAACGAAGATCCAACTTGCTAAAGAAAATTGCTCCTTGTAATTCATCAATGACTGGAATAGGAAACTTATCTTTAATGGTCATTTTGTTGAACTCTCTATAATATAGACACATACACCATGAACCTTTCATTTGTGAACCATCACCATTGGTGAAGAGAAAACACTTTGTCTAAGTTTAATGATTCCAACCTCTAACATTTATTCAACCCTATGCTCAATATCACTCTTTTGTGCATATGGGTACCTATAAGGCCTAATGTTAGGTGGTACACTTCCTGGTTGCAAATGAATAGCATGGTCATGATCTCGATCAGGTGGAAGACCCTTATGTTGGACATATTGTCATTGATGTCAACAATCGATGTCATTATGATGTGATGATTTGTTGTTATGATGAATTTTCATTGATGTCAACAGTATATAAGTCAACAGAGAATTCCAAACAATATGCAGAGATTGAAAGCGTAATCTCAGGAGGAGTAGCAAACAGTATGCAGAGATTAATGCTTAGCAGGGAAAACACAATACAAAAGCAATTCATGATTATTTTTTATCATGATTGAATCGACAATGTTCCTATGATCAAGCTCAGGAGAATTAGTGACTGAATATTGGTGCATAAAATAATGCGCAAACATTTATTAAAGCTCGGAAGCAAAAATGTAATCTCAGAGTGAAAAGCCTCAACAATCGTCCGATCAGAGTGAGAAGACTCAGCACCTGGCCGATCAAAAGGTTGACCGTGTTGATCATCTAAATATAACAGACATCGGTCATATGAGTGATCGTGGGCTTGAGGACTATTGGAGGATCGTTACCATCGATCTGCAATCCAGATCAATGACAGGGATAAATTGCAGATATCATAAGGAGATTAAATGACTCGCTAGTTCCAATCCCTTAATTGACCTAGATCGTCAGATCTCATAGCTCCAAAGATCTACAACTACGGTTGATCCAACAAATGATGACATTAATTCAGATTAAATCGTGACCGTCAGATGCACAATCACCAGATCAACGACAGGGATGAATTGCGGAGATCGAAAGGAGAATTAAATATCATGCTAGTTCCAATCTCGCAATTAGTCAGGACCGTCCGATCTTATATCTTTGAACATCGATGATTGTGGTTGACTCACAAACAATGCACAACTTCCAATTGCAGAGTTTGGGTGATGAGTTAAATCACTCGCAAGTTGTGCTTCCACAATCATCCGTGATCATGGATCTGCTTCGAGTGTCTTCATGACTATTGGATCACTTTTTACTGGAAGGATAGGATAAGATAAAAGGTTGAGATTTTGATTAACCGAATACCTGTCAACCGTCATATCAAACCCGATTCTCGTCAGCCGTCAGATCATGTTAAAGTGGAAGGACATGATAAGATAGAAGAGAAACACCATAGATATATCGAGCCGTCGATCTAAGAACCTGATCAACGAACAACATTCGCTTCATGTCTAATGTTGCGGGGAGGTTACGCTCCAGAAAATTGAGATATGAAATTCTTGAAATGAGAATCTCCGTCAGTCGTTGAATCATTTTTGAGTGGGAGGACAGGATAATATAGAAAAGGGGCATCGCAGAAAGGTCGATCCATTTATCCAAAATCCAGATTGAATGAACATATTTCAGTTTGGGTATAAAGACGTGAGAAGGTTATGCTCCGAAAAGTTTGAGATCCAAAATACCTGAAGCCCAAAAATCCGAAATGAATGAGGATCGTCAGATTTGGAGGACATATGAGAACCGTTGGATCAGGGCTGTTGGTCAACAGACCATGTCAGCAATGACGTGTGGAAGACCACGTTAGCACGAACATGTGCCAGATGAGGATCCACATCAGAAAGGACACGTGCCATAATCAGACAATGACAAGTGTCAAGTTGATTCAACATTTCAGGTACGTGCAAATCACAAATCTGAGTGACATGTGGAAACTACTAGGCTCATGAAACGTCATCAAGTGACGTAAGTAAGTGACATCACTTCGGAGGAAAGAAAGGGTTTGAGACTCAAGATATCCAAAGTTCGGAGACCTGAAGGAGATCTCAATCGTCGATCTGATGTTCAATTGTATTCTCGATCGTCGATCTGATGTTCAATTGTATTCTCGATCGTCGATATACTACAATGGAAGGATAGTGTAAGTGGAAACGTTAACCAAAAACAAGCGGTCTCCACCGTATCATGAATTACCACAATAGGTGATCACTCCAGAGGAAAGAAGGGGTTGAGATCTAAAATATCTGAAGTCCAAAGACCTGGAGTAAATGGTGGCTATCCAACTCAACACTTGATTAAGTCTTGGCCATCAGATTAAGCGTTGTAAAGAATCAAATCTGACGATAGATTCATTTCAGTGAAATAGATGTAAACCATCCAATCTATTCGGGAGATCTGATTCATAAGTTTTGAAAGGTTTCAAATCCAGAAGTTCTGAAGGGCGAAGTCCCATTAGCCATCCATCTCGTCAGAAGATTGAATTGTGACCGTTGATTTGTTAAAACACCCAAGCACTCGTTTGGATTAGCATTTGGTCACCACCATTGGTCATATGAAATAAGAAATAAAGGAAAAAGATAACACAACACTTAAATTGATAAGCCTGTGATTCTACGCCTGTGATCATATGGGTTGAAGGAAGCACCTCATACAGGTTTCATTCGACAATGAGTTACACCAAAACAATACAATGATCGAATATGATCAAGTTGGTGAAACGAGATCACTACAAAAGCACCAGTACGATCTAATGAGTTGTTCCATGTTTGTGATGAACTCATAAGGACAAACGAACCGATACACAGTCATGATTAAAAGATAGTTAAAACATGAAAACATTAATAAATAATAAAAAGGAAAATGATATTAACTAAAGTTTAAGATTATCATTTTAAACGAAAAGGTACAATAGTTCAAATATGAAAAGACACAATAATTCAAATTCACACTAGTTGGAAGACTATATAAAACAAAAGGAATGGTGAGAAGATGTTAGTTGAATTTGTTGAAGTATATATATTTATATATAATAGATTGAATGAAAGTTCATTCTATCAGGTTGGTTCCTGTTTACAAGATGGGTCTTGTATGAGGATTGGATTCCTCACATCTCAGTTGGATCTGAGATCAACAAGCTGGGACTTGTTATGAGGATTGGATTCCTCATTTCTCAATTGGATCTGAGAACTACAAGCTAGATCTTGTAACATAGAGCTAGGTCTCTCATAATTGTATGAAGATGATATTCAAAGATTTATCTTATGTATTCATTCAAGTTATTTAATAAATAAAGTATTTATTGTTTTATATATATTGATTGAGAAAATGAAATGAATATTTGTTGTTCAATTAATTTGTGAAAAGTGGAAAATTTGTCAATACGTTTTGTGACACTGATTCACCCCCCCCCTCTCAGTGTAAAGTACCCATTTCAACACCTTAGACATCTCTCCAAATACCTTGGAATGATTTTTGATTAATTTTTGGAGATCCATAGGAGAAGAGGGTCTAGATGTTTCAACATATAGTGAACACAATTGTGTAATTATACCATGGTGTGAATTTTTTAGAAATTTTCTCATGCTATTAGAGCTTATCACTTTAGAGGGTTTTCCTTGGATACCTTTGAGTTCAATTTTTGTTCCTTCTGAGGAAAATATCATGAATTTTTTTTGAAAATGAAGAGTCACTGTTCCCAATAAATACTCCCCCATGGTGAGCTTAATACTATGACACTTCCCTTAACAATTTATGGTACCTCCATCTGCAACCATTACTTGAAACATTGGTGCTAGGTATATAAAGAAATTGAGAAGTTTCTCTAATTTGAAATTAATGAAGTTATAGGTACTACCAAAATCAATAAACAGAATTTCCTTTTTATTTTTGATATATCAATATATATTGAGCATTTGTGGAGTACTAATGATCAGAAAAGATCTTTTAAACGACAATGGTTGAGTTATTTTGCATGAATTAAATTACCATTTAGGAAATTAATGAAAGAGGAAGAATTATAGAAGAAACATGACAACCATAAAGAAATATTCATATCTGAACATAAGCATGAAGAATAGTAAACATAAAACACCAAAATGACAACGACGTTCGACAATCTCGCCTACGTCTCCGAGCCTTTGTCTCAATGGGTGAGGCTTTCTTATTTATGTTAAAATATTTAAAATGACATCATAACAGTGACAAAAATATTACAAACTGATCTGGTCTTTTTCTACCAGCTCTCTGGAACCCAACAAAACTGACGGCACTAAAACCGGATGACCGGAGCTCCTAGAATTGACCCGCAAAGGTGCTCTCCTCAATGGCTTCCCTGTATAAAAATAGCTTTGGCTTGGAAAATATTCACCATAAACCTTCTCTGAACCTCCCCCATGGCTTCAAGAAGCCCTGGCTTATATAGAATAGAAGTGGTTAACAACCTTCTAACTTCTCCCCAAGATCTGGCCTAAAAAAGGGTCCAATATCCCCCAAAAAAGACCAAAATCTCCAAAACTGTTGAGAAAATCCAATTAAAATCATTATTATAAAGTATTAAAACCACTTTTCACAATATAAGGGAACAACCCCTTTTTCTCGGCTCCTGGTCGTATGGAGGGTCTCCATGTGGCCCTGGCTGTTCGGACGCGTTTGCCCCCTGCTATCTCAGCCCTGGTCTTATGGTAAAAACACATGTGGCCATGGCTTCTAGCCTCCACGCGCCCCGCAAATTTGTGTAGCCCCATGGATTAAAGCCCGTGGTTACTCCCTTGGTCGGCGGGCTATCCCAGCCGACCGGGGCTAACCACAAACTCTGCGCCAAACAAAAATACAGGGTTCAGGTCCTATGGTGTAATGTTGCAGGTAGCGCTAACCGTGGGTTGGGCATAAGTTAAAACCATGCATCGAACATAATACAAAGGAGTATGGATGTATGGATATGTATCAGGGCCTGGGGCTAAGCCCCAACCCTTACTATTCCTGGAACTACACACCTTGCAACTTAAAACAAATCCACGCCACCATATGGTAAGAACCACTAGGTAGGCGGGCTAGTAGCCCGACCTACGCCAAAATTCTCCCCCTCTATCAGAGGTCGCATGTTCAAATATTATTGAGTCCAAACATTTTTTGCAAACCAATAACCAATACAGGGGTGCCACATGGCAGCCCAGGACTGGGCCACGTGGCACCTTCCCATTCGACCAATGAATTCCACATGTCAAACAATCATTCAACCAACTGTCCACATCTGCCATGTGTCTTCTCCAACTGTACCCTGCCACGTGTCGTATGGTCATGCCACGTGTCACCCTTACAGTGGTGACATGTGTCACTCCCTGATTGGTCCACCTGTTCGACATGTCATTAGTCCATACACCTAGTCACCCTGCCACATGTCAGTCCGTATGCCCAGTCAACACACTGAACTTGCCACTATACCTTTCCACATAAGTTGTATGACCATATGACTTGTATGGCAGCTGCCACGTCACACTATACGAACTGTACAATGATCATTTTTTTCCTGTTTGGTCAAATGAAAA
The DNA here is from genome assembly GCA_009831015.1 of Picea engelmannii. Classification (NCBI taxonomy): domain Eukaryota; kingdom Viridiplantae; phylum Streptophyta; class Pinopsida; order Pinales; family Pinaceae; genus Picea; species Picea engelmannii. Next base: position 519,082 of record ML786307.1, on the reverse strand, counting down.
GACCACGATATCTTGAGCATACGACGTCTGTTTGAGCTCGTTCAAGTTGCGTTGGGTTCATATCAATGAGGCCTACACACATGCCCATTTTGAATCCATTCTGAGAAATTTGAGTTTTAGGCCTTCCTAGACCCATTTTGGTCCCGAGATCCAATTATGGATCACACCTCCCCACTAAATACCTTTTGGTCCCAAAAAGGTTACTGACCAGTCATCAAGCCCAGGATAGGCCACCCGACTTGTTCTTTGTCTTTGAACTCTTTCTTGTGCACTTGTCTCATCAATATCAACTGTAAAAAAACCATGATAACTAAGAACATATTGTTATCCATTTGTACTCTATCACATCTTACTGAAGCCACTATCATCCATGTTGACAACATTACTAATGATAACATTAGAAATATGACTGCAAATGAGCTCATATGTTTGTAATATTTGCATGGAATTAGCTTATCTTGAAGCAAAGTGTGATTGATTTTCCGTTCAACAATCATCTATCGTTCTTTCTTAAGATCGATTACTTGATTTGAAACAACTATATGTGTGTTTCTTGCTTACGCTGCCTTTCTTAATTGTTCCATAGTTTGAAGAGATTTATTTTCCTTTAAATGATGAGCATGAAAAACATATTCTTGACCTACTTTGGTTAAGTGATATTGATTCTTTTCCCTGTAGAAGATTTCTTTACGATCATACAAATAAGGACTGCCTAAGACCATTCTACATTCATTGAGTGGCACCACATCACATGTTACCTTGTCCACAAAATTATATGAAATTTAAAACTTTAATATGCATTGCTTTGTTATGTGCAATTGATGATTGTTGCTTATCCATTTAAGTGTGTAAGGCTTATGATGTATCTAAGTGTTTAATCCCAATTGTTTAACCAATTCCTCTTAAATCTAGTTAGATTGAGATCCACTATATATCAATGTGTCGAACTTAGTATGCCTCATAATGACCCTTATGTGAAACAATTTACTTCTAGAATCAAATCCATCACCAATTTTACCTATCAAACCAACCAATGAGACTTTATATTCATAACTTGAATCCGATCCCAAGTCTGTTGGTCGTGATGTTGTTGCAACTGTTTGCCTCCCTTTCCTTTCTTTTAACCACTTTGGTCTCTTTTCAGGATACAATTCATAGCAATGGTCCTCATCATTCCCCTCTTTCTTGCAATGCTTGCAAGAGGGCTTCTGTTCCTTTCTTGCCACTGAATTTTCCTTCTTTCCATTCTACTTCCTTTTGTCCTCTTTCCTTGAAGACGATTCCCCTGATACACCAACCCCTGTTTTCCCTGCTTCAATGTATGTCACTTGAACAAAAACTTCATCAAGATTAGTAGGTCCAAACATAAATACAGTTTTTCAAATATGTGCAGGTAAACCTCCTATATACTTCATAAGAGTTTCTTGGGTATGTAAAGGAATATCTAACATCAATGCAATTTTACAAAAGCCATTTGTGTATTCTTGCACTGTTTGTCCTTTTCTTAGTTTAATATCTTTCCATTCAATTGACGCTTTACATTTATAACCCAAAGGATAGAATTGATTTCTAAGTGCTGAAATAAAACTTTTCCATGATGGAAATACATTACCCACTTGTTGTGTTCCATTTTTAAACTTTCTTTATGCCAATTTGATTTGAGTGGCCTCATCTTTGATTTGTTGCACACTGCAATAAACCTCCATTTGTCTAACCCAATTATCAAGTCTTTCTGCATTGAATTCACCATCATACATAGGTAATTCAAATTTCACATCAAGTTTTAGTAAAGGCATTTCATGTTTATGTTTGTGTGAATGTTTTCTTCCAGTGGATTTAGAACTTGAACTTGAAGAAGAAGGAGAAGAAAGTGGTGAAGGAGGAAGTTGAGGAGGATCCTCTCCTTATTCACTTTTGACTTTTGAATATTAACCTAAAACTGGTATTTTCCGTTCCAAGTAAGCCTCATACAAAACCTTCATCATCTCTAACATGGTGAAGAAATTTTTCCGAAACTCTTTCCCATCATGAGAAAGTCCCTCTTCCGATGCAATCTTCTCACTTTGAGAAGTTCTCGTTATCAATCCAATCTATGGATTCTCTTCAACAAGATCGCCTTCACCATGATTCATCTTTTCCCTGGTAATCATGAAAAATAAAAAACCAACCATCAACTAGCTCTGATACCACTTGATCCGAAAAGATATTTTAAACGACAATTGTTGAGTTATTTTGCATGAATTAAATTACCATTTAAGAACTTAATGAAAGAGGAATAATTATATAAGAAACATGACAGCCATAAAAAAATATTCATATCTGAACATAAGTATGAAGAACAACAAACCATAAAACACCAAAATGATAACGGAGTTCGACAATCTCGCCTATGTCTTCGGGCCTTTGTCTCAGTGGGTGAGGATTTCTTATTTTTGTTAAAATATTTAAAAGGACATCTTAATAGTTCCAAAAATATTACAAACTGATCTAGTCTTATTCTACCAGCTCTCTAGAACCCAAAAAAACTGACGGCACTAAAAACGGATGACCGAAGCTCCCAGAATTGGCCCGCAAAGGTGCTCTCCTCAATGGCTTCCCTGCATAAAAATGGCTTTGTCTTGGAAAATATTCAGAATAAACCTTTTCTAAACCTCCACCATGGCTTCAAGAATCCCTGGTTTATATAGACTAGAAGTGGGTAACAACCTCCAAACTCCCCCCCAAGATCTAGCCTAAAAAGGGCCCAATATCCCCCCAAAAAGACCCAAATCTCCAAAACTACCAAGAAAATCCAATTAAAATCACTATTATAAAGTATTAAACTCAATTTTCACAATATAAGGGCGCAATCCCTTTTTCTTGGTTCCTAGTCATATGGGGGGTCTCCATGTGGCCCTAGGTATTCGGGCACGCTGGCCCCCTGCTATCTCAGCCTTGGTCTTATGGTAAAAACGCATGTGGCCATGAATTCTAGCCTCCGCGTGCCCCACAATTTTTTGTAGCCCCATGGATTAAATCCCATGGTTACGCCCTTGGTCATTGGGCTAGCTCGATCGACCGGGGCTAACCACTAACTCCACACCAAACAAAACTGCAGGGTCCGGGTCCTATGGTGTAATGTGGCAGGTAGCCTGAACTGTGGGTTGGGCATAAGTTAAAACCACATGCCAAACACAATACAAATGAGTATGGACATATGGATATGTATCGGGGGCTGGGGCTAAGCCCCAACCCTTACTCCACCCGGAACTACACACCTTGCAACTTAAAACAAATCAACGCCACCATATGGTAAAAGCACCAGGTAGGTTGGTTGGTAGCCCGACCTATGCCAAAACGCTCCCCCTCTGTCGGAGTTCACATGTTCAAATCTCATTGAGTCCAAACATTTTTTGCAAACCAATAACCAATACATGGGTGCCACGTGTTAGCCCAGGACTTGACCATGTGGCACCTTCCCATTCGACTAATGAATTCCACGTGTCAAACAGTCATTCGACTAGCTGTCCACATATTCCATGTGTCTTCTCCAACTGTACCCTTCCACATGTCGTACGATTGTGCCACATGTCACCCTTATAGTGGTGACACATGTCACTCCCTGATTGGTCCACTTTTTTGACTCGTCATCAGTCCATACGCACAATCACCCTGCCATGTGTCAATCCATATGCCCATTCAACACACTGAACCTACCACTGTACCTTTCCACGTCAGTTGTACAACCGTACAACCTGTACATTCAGCTGTCACATGGGACTATACAGTCATCATTTTTTTGCCTATTTGGCCAAATGAATAGACCATGATATATTGAGCATACGACATCCATTTGAGCTCATTCAAGTTTCTTTGGGTTTGTATCGACAAGGCCTATGCACATGTCCATTTTGAAGTCATTCTGAGAAATTTTATTTTTAGGCATTCCTGGACCCATTTTGGTCCCGAGATCCAATTCTGGATCACACCTCCCCTCTAAATACCTTTTGGACCCCAAATGGTTACTGGCCAGTCATCAAGCTCGGGATAGGCCAGCCAACTTGTTCTCTATCTTTGAACTTTGTCCTGTGCACCTGTCTCATCAAGATCAACTGTAAAACAACCATGATAACTGACAACATATTGTTAGCCACTTGTACTCTATCACATCTTACTGAAGCCACTATCATCCATGTTGATGACATTACTAATGATAACATCAGAAATATGACTGCAAATGAGCTCATATGTTTGTAATATTTGCACAACATTAGCTTATCTTGAAGCAAAGTGTGATTGATTTTCCATTCTACAATCATCTCCTGTTATTGCTTAAGATCATTTACTTGATTTGAAACAATTATAGGTGTGTTTCTTTCTTGAGCTGCCTTTATTAATTGTTCCATAGTTTGAAGAGATTTATTTTCCTTTAAATGATAAGCACGAACAACATATTCTTGACCTGCTTTGGTTAAGTGATATTGATTATTTTCCCTCTAGAAGATTGCTTTATGATCATACAAATAAGGACTGCCTAAGGCCATTCCACATTCATTGAGTGGCACCACATCAGATGTTACCTTGTCCACAAACTTAGATGAAATTGCAAACTTTAATGTGCATTTCTTTGTTATGTGCAATTGATGATTGTTGCTTATCCATTTAAGTGTGTAAGGCTTATGATGTATCTGAGTGTTTAATCCCAACTGTTTAACCAATTCCTCTAAAATCAAGTTAGATTGAGATCAACTATCTATCAATGTGTCGACCATAGTATGCCTCATAATGACCCTTATGTGAAACAATTTACTTCTAGAATCAAATCCATCACCAATTTTAGGTGTCAAACCAACCAATGAGACTTTAGATTCATCACCTGAATCCAATCCCAAGTCTGTTGGTCGCAACGCTATTGCAACTGTTTTCCTCCCTTTCCTTTCTTTGAACCATTTTGGTCTCTTCTCAGGATGCAATTGCCAGCAATGGTCCTCATCATGCCCCTCTTTCTTGCAATGCTTGCAAGAGGGCTTCTCTTCCTTTCTTGCCACTAAATTTTCCTTCTTGCCATTCCACTTCCTTTTGTCCTCTTTCCTTGAAGACAATTCCCCTGATACACCAACCCCTGTTTTCCCTAATTTAATGTATGTCATTTGAACATAAACCTCATCAATATTAGTAGGTCCAATCATAATAAAGTGTTTCGAATATATGCAGGTAAACCTTCTATATACTTCATAATAGTTTCTTGGGTATGTAAAGGAATATCTAACATCAATGACATTTTACGAAAGCCATCTGTGTATTCTTGCATTCTTTGTCCTTTTCTTAGTTTAAGATCTTGCCATTCAATTAACGCTTTCTCTTTATAACCCAAATGATAGAATTTCTTTCTAAGTGTAGAAATAAAACTTTGCCATGATGGAAATACATTACCCACTTGTTGCATGTCATTTTGCAACTTGCTTTGCCACCAGATGAGTGTTGTGCCTGGAAGTCTAAGCGATGCCAATTTGATTTGAGTGGCCTCATCTTTGATTTGTTGCACACTGCAATAAAACTTCATCTATCTGACCCAATTATCAAGTCTTTCTGCATTGACTTCACCATCATACATAGGTAATTCAAATTTCACATCAAGTTTTAGTAAAGGCATTTCAGGTTTATGGTTATGTGAATGTTTTCTTGTAGTGGATTTAGAACTTGAACTTGAAGAAGAAGGAGAAGAAGGTCGAATTTGAGGAGGATCCTCCGTTTCTTCACTTTTTACCTTTGAAGATTCACCTAAAACTTGTCTTTTCCATTCAAAGTAATCCTCATACAAAACCTTCATCTTCTCCGACATGGAGAATAACTTTTTTCAAAAATCTTTCTCATCATGAGAAAGTCCCTCTTCCGATGCCATATTATTGCTTTGAGAACTTACTTTTCTCAATCCAATAAATGGATTCTCTTCAACAAGCTCACCTTCACCACAATTTATCTTTTCCCTGGTAATCATGCAAACTCAAAAACCAACCGTCAACTAGCTCTGATACCACTTGATCTGAAAAGATCTTTTAAATGACAATGGTTGAGTTATTTTGCATGAATTAAATTACCATTTAGGAACTTATTGAAAGAGGAATAATTATATAAGAAACATGATAGCCATAAAGCAATATTCATATATGAACATAAGCATGAATAACAACAAACCATAACACACCAAAATGATAACGGAGTTCGACAATCTCACCTACGTCACCCGACCTTTGTCTTAGTGGGTGAGGCTTTCTTATTTCTGTTCAAAGATTTAAAATGACATCATAACAGTGCCAAAAAGATTACAAACTGATCTGGTCTTGTTCTACTAGCTCTCTGGAACCCAACAAAACTGACGACACTGAAAACGGATGACCGAAGTTCCCAAAATTGGCTTGCAAAGGTGCTCTCCTCAATGGCTTCCCTGCATAAAAATGGATTTGGCTTGGAAAATCTTCAGCATAAACCTTCTATGAACCTCCCCCATGGCTTCAAGAAGCCCTGTTTTATATAGACTAGAAGTGGGTAACAACCTCCCAACTTCTCCCCAATATCTGGCCTAAAAAAAAGCCCAATATCCCCCCCAAAAGACCAAAATCTCTAAAACTGCTGAGAAAATCCAATTAAAATCACTACTATAAAGTATTAAACCCACTTTCCACAATATAAGGGCACATCCCCTTTTTCTCAGCTCCTGGTCATATGGAGGGTCTCTATGTGGCTCTGGATATTGGGCACGCTGGCCCCCTGCTATCTCAGCCCTAGTCTTATGGTAAAAATGCATGTGGCCATGGATTCTATCCTCCACACGCCCCACAATTTTGTGTATCCCCTTGGATTAAAGCCTGTGGTTATTCCCTTGGTCGACAGGCTAGCCCGACCGACCAAGGCTAACCACTAACTCCGCGCCAAACAAAACTGCAGTGTCCGGGTCCTATGGTGTAATGTGGTAGGTAGCGTGAACCATGGGTTGGGCATAAGTTAAAACTGCGTGCTAAACACAATACAAAGGAGTATGGACGTATGAATATGTATCGAGGGCTAGGGATAAACCCCAACAACTTGAATGGGCTCAAACATACGTCATATGCTCAAGATATCACGGACTGTTCATTTGGCCAAAAATGCAAACAAATGATGACTGTACAGTTCGTACAGTGCCATGTGGAAGATGACTGTATAGATTGTACGACCGTACAACTGACATGGCAAGGTACAGTGACATGTTTAGTGTGCTGACTGGGCATATGGATTGACACATGGAAGGGTGACTGGGCATACAGACTGATGATGTGTCAGACAGGTGGACCAATCAGGGAGTGACACGTGACACACGTGGAAAGGCACATGTGGAGCACACACGTGGTAGATGTGGACAACTGGTCGAATGACTGTTTGACAAGTGGAATTCATTGGTCAAATGGGAAGGTCCCATGTGGCCCAGTCCTGGGCTACCACGTGGCACCCCTGTATTTGTTATTGGTTTTCAAAAAATGTTTGGACTCAACGAGATTTGAACATGCGACCTCCAACATAGGGGGAGTGTTTTGGCATAGGCCGAGCTACCAACATGCCTACCTGGTGGTTCTTACCATATGGTAGAGTGGATTTGTTTTAAGTTGCAAGGTGTGTAGTTCTGGGTGGAGTAAGGGTTGGGGCTTAGCCCCAACACCCGATACATATCTGTACGTCCATACTCTTTGTATTGTGTTTGGCACACAGTTTTAACTTATGCCCAACCAAAGGTTCGTGCTACCTGTCACGTCAACTGTACGACCATACAACCTGTACAGTCAGCTTCCACATGGCACTGTATGAACTGTACAATCATCATTTTTTTGCCTGTTTGGCCAAATGAACAGACCGCGATATCTTGAGCATACGATGTTCATTTGAGCCCGTTCAAGTTGCGCTGGGTTCGTATCGACGAGGCCTATGCACACGTCAGTTTTGAATCAATTCTGAGAAATTTTATATTTAGGCCTTCCTGGACCCATTTTGGTCCCGAGATCCAATTCTAGATCAACTAATGCCAGCCAATGCAGGACCATATATGGTTGGAGTAGTCTCTTCTAGTTCTATATCTTGTAATGGATCTAGTTCTTGATCTTATTCCTCTTCACAATCTATGTATAATAATTTCCTCTCACCACATTTATGCCCCTTAGTGTACTTGTTGTCACAATTGAAACATAGTCTCTTTGCCATTATTTAACCATTTTATAACATGTCAAACTTGTAGGTTGAGTGAGTTCAAGAGAGGGAACATGGTGCTCTCTATAATTGTTAGTGGCCTCCCATTTTGGTAGCCATATTTTCACTTTCAAAATTCTTCACCACACTAAAAGCATGCTCCAGGGATTTATCTTTGAAGAGATGCATCTCATGTTGAATTCTCTTCTTTAAAGTGATCATAAAGAGATATAAAAAAATATCCTTTGGAATGTTGTTTACCCCGAGACTTGGTTTTTGGAATTATTGAATGTGATCTGTAATCAAACCTCTTTTCTAAATATTTATCAATTGACTAAAGAATGTATTGTTATTAGTATCCCAAGAGACAACATTATCAATTCATCCATAAAAATGTACCAAGAGACAACATAATCATTTTTCATTCACAAAGCCATTGGTACCAAACAAATTGATCAAGTTCTAAATATAAGGGTGCAAGAGTTACCTTTGTAAAGTTGGCACTTAGTGTAGATCAAATAATTTCTCTATATGGATATCCATGTTATAGGATCTTTACCATCAAATTTCCTCATATCAATCTTGGGAGTTAAGTAGTTCCTTGGCGTGGAGTTGACCCTCCGATGATACAAATCTTGGAGTGATGAATACTCATGATCCTAGGATTGAATCTTTACATTCTCCACATATGTTAAAATCTTTCCCATATGTTACTAGAATTCAACAAATTTGTTATCCCTATTTTCATGATTTTCTTGTTTCCCAATATCACCTTTAAGGAACGTCTCATATAGGGTATGTAAGAGCATGGCTACAATGGAATTTTGTAACTGTTCTCTGTTTTGATCCATGTTTTCTTCCATCTTTTCCATCTTTTCATTTGTCTTTGTGTGTTTGTCCAATAAACATTTTTCACTAACCTTTAACTCAATTCATTAATTTGGTTCTCCAATTTTGGATAATTGATTATGTATCTCTTCACTTTCTTCACGAGTCATGGTTGAGCTCTCTAGAGGTTTAATTGGTGTAGAATTTTTTGCAAACCCGTTTGAAATGTGGGATAACAAGTATTTATATATATTATTCTATATTTTAACTTTACCGCACCATTTCAATCACCCAAAACAAATCTTCCAATCAAAGTTATGTCAATTGTAAATTACATACCTTTAAAATTCTGATTTGGAGATTATTTTGCAGGTCAAACTTGTATTTGATATAAATATGAAATTGTCGCACCTAAGATTTTGATTTTTTTTTTTGTAGCAGTATGATGTGTATTCTCTTCAATGCCACATGTTTGATTGAATTCCAATGTTCCAAGAAAACGCTATGGTAACATGCCTAAAACTTGTTGATTTTTCCTTTTCCAAGAGAGTGAAGTTGTGTGGAATGCCATGTGTTCAATTTTTCATATCCAGTCATGAAATTTTAAAATTAAATATGAAGGTTTATACCCTATTCAAAAGAAAAGGTAGCACTCAATTTGGATCTATATATAATAAAGTATGAATATTTACCCATAACACTTGTTTGAGACTAGTTTTAGGACTAGTAAAAAACCATAACTTCCACAACCTATAACTTGAAAAGTGTAGTGAATAAAAATCTAAAATTTTTACCATATGTATTTTCTATGTCATATTTGTCTCCCGAAAATTTATCTATCTGAATATTCCCAGAAAAAAACTTGTAGAAAATACTCCAAGATGATTTGTTTGGGACTAATTTTAGGACTAGTCAAAAACCCTAATTTCCACAACCTATATTTATGAATAGTGAATGAAAACCTACAAATTTTACCACTTCTACTTCACTATGTGTCCTGAATATTCTAAATATTTTGCTATCTAAAACTTCATCAAAAAAATTATAGATAAAATTCTAAGGTCGCTCATGTGAAGTAGAAAAACCCTAGGATCATATGCTTTGATACCAATTGTTAGGAAACAAACACTCGAATATCCTGAAAATAGAAAGAGAAGTAACTCCATGACTTGATATTTATTTAGAGAATGAATGATAAGCAATTTTGAGGTGGAAACCTCCTTTTACAATATGACAAATGTATAATATGAGATTCTTTCTAAAACTAGGTATCCTTGGTATATATAGGAGACAAAGGGTACACTTACAATTAAAAAGTCTAGTTGAATAATGAGGACAACACTAATATAACAATACAAATATAATAACCCTATATATAGGGCTTAACACAATCGAAAAATAAACCATGGACACATCATATAAATATTTACTAATGATGCTAATGTTTAATATTGTCAATATGGGTGAATTATAGGACAAAATTATGGCCCCTAAAAGGAAACCCAAGAAGAAAGAGGATCCTCAAAAGAACATCCTAGAAGGAAAGACGTTTATAAAGACTAAAGTTGAAGAAATCCCTAGAGCCATCTATGGGGATATTGAATGCAATATGGACTTGGACAATAGCCGACAATGGGGAGAAATTTATTATATGTTTAAAGAGGAAACTTTCCTATATCCCTGTTTTCATGTTAAGCCCTAATATTGGCTCATTACCCCTTAATTGGGGCATATTATATTAGTAATGTTATTTTATTTATGTCATCTTTAAGCCATTAGTTGTAATTATACCTCCTAGTCTCCTATATATACCAAGGAGACATTTTCATT
>ML786307.1:461289-495195 GCA_009831015.1 Picea engelmannii | reverse complement strand
TTTAAGGATATAGAAAAAACATAATATAATGAAAATAAAGAAAGAGAAAATGAGGATGAAGAGGATAGAAGGAAATGAGAAGAAGTAGAAAATGAGAGGAAAAGGAAAGAGGAAGTTGAGCAGAATAATTCAAATGAGAAGTTAACTAATGAAGAAAAAGTAGAAACAAAAGCCAAGGATAACTAAGAAGAAGTGAAGAAATAAAAATAGGAGGAAGAGAGAGAAAAAACAAAGCAAATAGGTGGAGAAACATTATAACCATGGGTATCAATTTCTCTAGATACAATGATGATGGCCAGAATGCATAAAATCACAATAGTTCACCTTCCCTTTTTAGAATTGATCTTAGGGAAAGCATTGTTGGGGATAAATATATGCACTATTAATTCCCACATTTAATTATCAACCGGGGATTGTAAGCTTCGAGGTGCAGGCGCAGGAAACACATGATTAAAGCCTAGTCTAGCCTAATCTAAATTCAGAAAAACAATCTTCAAACCCTCACTGCAACAAATTAACACTAAGGATTCATCACTGGGACATATGAATACTTAGTGCTATAAAGGCTTAGATCACAGTCTTTTAGGCACTCGGGGTGATGTTCATGTGATTAATCTTGAGTAGCATACTTAAGTTTTTTTGTCCTTCAATGATTATTTCCTATAGCAGATCCACACTTAAATGCAATGAAAGAAACAACCAAACGGAAATGAATTCAAATGACAAGAAATAAACAAATGGGAAATCCAAATCATAATGAAAGAAAACTAACGAAAGGAAATCAAACAAATAGAAAATAGAACTTATTTCAAACTATGTGAATGAAATTAAATGTGAATGCAAGAACCGAACCTAAAACACACAAAGCAAACCACTCAAACTATAGGAAGAGGCAAGATGAATTTAAAAGCAATCAATCAAACTAGAATCAAACACTATATGCAATCTAAAATCAAGATATTTCCACAATCAAGTGCATCAGTCACAATGAGCAAGCATGGAAAGAAATGAAAATGAATGGGAAAGAATGACAATGCAAAAATATAAATAGAATGTTTATACAATGGAAAGAAATATCAACTCTGTAAAAGAAGCTAAAAACCAAAGAGTAATTGAGAAGAATATGAACTTCTGCAATTGACGAAAGATCTATATTTAAAGCACAGTTAATTAAACAAAAGTTAGTGTGTTGAATAAGTTGACAGCAGGGCAAGTTCCTTGTGTGAACAATCAATAAAGTTGTGTAATTTAGTGTGCATTCATAAATCAATGAATGAGTAGATAAAGAAAGGACAATTCTCTGTCATGAAATGTAATTGCAGTGTGATTGGGCATTGATTCCATGCATAGAGAGTGAGGTAAAGAGAGGGGTTGATCTGCTCTTGCAATGACTAATTATATTGCATGATTAAATCGGCAATCAATGGGCAAATAGTGTTGAAGGAAAAAGAGCAAATATAGAAGAAAAAAGTTAAGTATATGCAGCAAATAAGACAACTCTGTTTTGGTGTTTTCTTTTATAAGTGAATGCAAACAAGAATATGTTAAAATACTCGTTTTTATAATGTTTTGGACAGTGAGAAACTAATGGGTGATTTGAATGGTATATTTGATGGGAGAATTGGATGGAAAATCAATGATGAAGGAGATAAATGCAATGAGGGACTGTCCATAGTCTATTCAGCATAAACATAGAGCATAGGAAGAATACATAGGAATATGAGCACGGAAATGTGATAAGAGAGAATGCTAAACAAACTCAAAGCTCAATGTGATAATGTATTCAATTGGGAGGTTTACAATATGAATTCTAATTAACATAACAATTGTAAAACTAAAATTAAGATTCAAACCACACACTCCAAACTGTAAATGGAATTCTAACCTTTAAACAAATTGAATAATAAAATAAAAATACATAAATGAAATGCTAACTAGTTAAGAAACAAAGGGCAGCGTTCTTACCAAGTTGAGGGGCCCTACCCAATAGGTAAGTTTCTGCCAAAAAGATGTCAGTCCCCTTGAATGCACAAAACACCAATTCTTTATTCCATCAAACTCAGAAAATTACAACTCTCTTACAATCTTGACATTGTCATGATGACACCTTAACATCCATTACAAAAGAATTCCCATAATGATAATTGGATTTATCATAGCCCTATGAGGCTTATTTATACATGAAAAATCATTGAGAAGTGGTTGGGACCGAATCCCAATGCTCAGATTTCAAATTTACAATTTTAGATAAAATCCTCAAAAATCTGGGTTTTATTTCAATTTGGGCAGATTTGAGTTAGTCCCCCACCCATATCTTCCAAACCAATTCTAATTTTGAAAAAGTGCTCACTCATTACTCAATTTTCCATATTATAAACAAAACCCATTTCGTATAATTTCTAGATTTGATTCCATCTGCACGAAAATCGAGGCGCAAGTTGGCAGTTTGAGTTTTTCAATAATTTTAGCAGAATCATTCCCCCTGAGCTGGAGTTCTACATGTGTGAGATGGGTGAATTCTGCCACATGTTTCGGCATGCAAATGTGGCTTTGGACAAAACCCATGTACCCAATTTTCCTCTAGAAGCTTTCCAAAATTTCGAATTATTTCTAGTACCGGATTAACACAGTTGGTACCGGATTAGAACAATTAGTACCAGAATCTTGTAGCTAGGGGTTTAGTACCATATGAACATATTCATGACTATGGGTACCGGACCAACGTGATGGTAATACTGGATGGAGCTAGTACCGGAATAGGCGCAATCTGGTACCAGATGAAGCTGGTACCGGAAGAGGCAGAGAGCTGGTACCGGATGAACGCAAAGGTAGTACCGGATCACTGCAAAGTATTGGATGAAATGGAGTGTGGGTATTGGATGAATTTAGAACCTTTTGGTACCATATGACTTGGAGTATTGGATGACTTGCAATGCGAGTACCAGAACAAGAACAATACAGGTACCAAAACGTGGACAATGCATATACCAGAACCTGAACAGTACATAAGATGTTGCTTGGACATAGAAACATAGGATTAAACCATCATCGACAAAACTGTTGTATAATCATCCTTTTAATCACTAAAAATATGGAAAATTATGTATTAACCACATAGGATGAATAACAAGAGATAATGGAGGTTTATGGTGTAATTAGGGATATATTATTGACGAAATGTGGGGAGAAGGTGTAATGATGAGTGTATTTGTATGGTGAAAAGTATGAAAAAACGCGAGCTCAACAAGCATCACAAACAAACATAAAGACAATGATCATTCTTGATTCTTTTCTTTTCAACAAAAGAAAGAAACAGGTAATGAGGCAGATTCACAAGAAGTTAAATATTTCAATTTATTAGGAGATGATTATCACCACAGAGACTCTTGTAATTGGTAAAATAAAATCATATCCCATAGTAATGGCTTCTACAAGGGTCACTTCCATTCAAGCAAATGAATCCAACATATAATAAAAATGGTAAAGGAATTGGAGGAATGCAAGAAAAAATAGCCACTCTAGAAAATCAAGTTTCCTACTACAAAGCATATATGGCAAGAATCAATAAGTAAAAATAAATTTCTTTCAAGGTATAATATCAATTGAATGTGGACTAAATACTATTAATATACAAAATGCTAAAGGATCTCTAGCTTTACTCTTCATAATTCATGACCTTCACAAACAAAGTAAACGACCAAAAATTCAAACAAGAAGGAATAAAGAAGGGTATGGACCAAGTAAAGAACTGTCATTGAGAATAAATATATCCCCCTTCAGACATCCCAAGGAAAAAAAATAAAAATTGAAAGTAACAAATTGTCCCTAGCCAACTAGAAATCAATATGTATAAAATTGGAAAATAATGTTGCTAACTCTTTTAGTAAATGTTATCTCTTAGTATAGTAAACAATTGGGAAAGTAATTAAAATATGTCACTTTCATTCATATAGTGGGTCAAGTGCACCATGAACATTAGATGAATGTATGGAAGACCTAGAGAATGACATAAAATTGGAAAGGACCATCATAGAAACAACCCTCGATGTAAACAAGGAAAGTTTGAAGGAATATCTCTCAATTCCATCAAAAGAAATAAATTTGATTGACTCATCACCAACACATTACAAAATGGCATGGAGCCAATGTCACAAGAGTTGGTCATGTATTGTGAAATTGTAGTGAAACCTGCAGAGAGAACCTAGCTAGAAACAATGAATAACAAACTTGCAAAGTTGAGAGAAGAATTGGAGAAAGATTGAAAGAATTTTATTAACCACTAATCCACACTCAAAGAGTGAATCATTTACAATATATATATATATAAGATACATGCTCAAACTAATGTGCCAAAGTAGTCTTCTAGATAGATGTGGACATACACTAACATAACCCTGAGTGAACTTTCACCTAGTCCTACTTAACTGACCATGTAGTCATCAGTTAACTAGCTCACACAAGTGGAGTGGAGAGAATCTCATGCATTCACATGTGTACTACTCTCCTAACCTCATGCAAGTGAAGTGTACCCTCCTGATGATGGTTCTGAGGTGAGAATGCAATACTTGGTGATAACACCAAGATTTCCATGTGAGACTTGACTCCATTAGTCTAACTATAGTACAACTAAGTAATGATTGAAGAGGATGTGGAACCTTTGTCTCAGGGAGAATATATTAGACCAGGGGATCCCTCAACATAAACTAACAAAAATATGAAGAGAAATACTAGGTGGGTGTGTAATATCTTCAATACCCCCCTTGAAGTACTACTAGGGAGTACATAATGAATGGGTCCCAAAAAGAAGCCATGTTAGGTACCCATTTTACAATGAATATATGAAACATAGAACAATTTAAAAAGAGGAAAGAGGTAACACTACATGGGAACAAATCCCCCCCTCAAAATACAATGTTGACTAGGACTACTTCTTTGCAGTTGAATTATTCATTTCAAGGAGACCTTGCAAATGTGGAAATTTCTGCTGGGTGAAGTTTTTTTTTAATACATAAATGTATGTATTGATGTGATAAAGTAAATGCACTGGTGAGATGTCTGTATCTATCCACTTTCTATAATTCAAAGGAAGATAATCAATGAGGGAATTGTGTTCCTCATTCTTGGTAGCTTTTCAGTAAGGATTCCCTTTAGCATTTGCATGGGACCGAGGGTTGGATGCCATAAAATATATATACATGAATGGGGATTATTGGTTTTTGGTTGTGAGATCATGTGGATCTCCCTCAAATCAGGATCTTGTCCTTCTAGGATCGATAGGGTCACCCACAAGATTATCGGTTATAAATAGGATGGGTTGTGCCCTTTTGGGTCTTGGTTCTGGATTGACACATGCATGTTCATGTACTTCTAAATCAGATTCAAAAATCATATCTGAAATCTAATCCGAATGACGGGAAGTATTATCTCTGAAATATTCTTCAAAAGGAAGCTAAGAAGCTTGTTCTTCTAATGGATTTATTGTAGGCTTTGTCTTTTCATTCTCCAGAATGCATTCTTCACGATCATCCTTTTTCTTGAATAGGACCTCCAATTTGGTCCATAATTCATTTGGAGTTGTGAATGATTCAACATGGAATAGTAATTCAAGATAAATAACCAAGCAGATAAGTCCAAAATCCATATCTTGTCTGTTGAGAAAATGAGATTTCTCGTCAGTGGAATTTGGATTTGCTTCGATTCCCATAGTGATTTGATATACACCTCTGATTCTGAGAAGAATAAGAATATTTGGCTTCCAATTGAAGTAGTTGTATGGGGTAAGAATGGAGGACGTCGGAAATTCCATCCTTTGTGATTGCTTCAATATTTTCTACCTATAATAGATAGTTTGTGTGCCTTCTTCCTAGCACCTATGGGATTTGATACCATGTGAAATTGTAGTGAAACCTGCATAGAGAATCTAGCTAGAAACAATGAACAACAAACTTGCAAAGTTGAGAGAAGAATTGGAGAAAGAATGAAATAATTGTATTAACCATTAATCCACACTTAAAGAGTGAATATTTACAATAGATACAAGCTAAATGCTCAAACTAATTCACCATAGTATTATTCTAGAGAGATGTGGACATACATTGATAGAAACCTAAGTGAGATGCCACCTAGTCTTATTTAATTGGTCATGCATTCATCAATTAACTAGCTCACACAAGTGGGGCAGAGATAATATCATGCATGCACATGTGTAGTGCTCTCCTAGCCTCATGATGTTAAGTGCACCCTCCTAGTGATGATTCCAATGTGAGAATGCAACACTTGGTGATAATACCAAGGTTTCCATGTGAGACTTGACTCCACTAGTCTAACTAAAGTACAATTGAGTAATGATTGAAGAGTATGTGAATCCTTTGTTTGGGGGAAAATACTCTCATCCAGGAGATAATATCTCATACCAAGGGGCACCCTCAACATATAATAATGAACATAGAAAGATAAATACTAGGCGGGTTTGTAATATCTCTAATATGTATGAGGTGGCCTTGGAATAACTGATCTTCCAATGTGTTTGAAATCTGGAGCACCCACTTCCAAGAAAAATCTAAAAAGAGAATATAACTTTATTGAAGTCCAAAATAAAAATAATATGTCTAGGAAGAAACATGTCAAAGAGCACAGTCAAAGGAATAACTACCAAAAAATAAATCAAGGGGTCCAAGAAATAATCAATTCAAGAAACAATTATTCCTACACAATCTATAAATGTAACATTTTTGAAAGAAAATTGAATTTTGAGTATGTAGGTTTCCGTAGTTAGTCATAATGATAGAAAAACTTTCTGGATAACTACTGTGTAAGAAATTATAAAATGTCCAACATTTCGAGTGGACACCCCACCCATCATGAAGGAAAAATAAAGTTGATATGTTAGAAAAGAGTGCTAAGGTTTGTATCTATAGAGGAATATTAGCAAATGACCATTGGCGATTTCAAATAGAAAAAATAATAAAACATTGAATTAGTCATTAAGATTAGATGATAAATCAACATACATAATAAATTAGTTGTAGCTTTAACATGGTGAGATAATAAAAATAATGAAAATATATTATAATAAATAGGAAACAATGATTTGTTTTTGAAAAGGAGACATGACATGTAAGTTACATGAACAAAAATGATGAAAAAGAAAAGAACCATATGATTTCAAGGAGAAGAACAACTCAAAGAGAGAAAGCAGAGGTGAAGCAAAAAACCAACTAGGGTTAGGAATGAGAAAATTCAGCAAATAAAATCTAAACATCAAATGTTTAATGATACAAGTGATGAATGGTGGTCTTCTAGTATTCACTAATTATGTAGCCATATTCATGATTAAATTTATTAGGAATATTTTCAATTTCAAGAGCTTCTTGAATGAGGTGAGAGGAGTAATAAGGGCCTATGTTATAGAAAATTTTTCCTCACCCCATGCAACTTGCTTGGATGGCCTTTCCATTTCCCTATGTAGACTTGAAGTCCCTTGTTGTACCTTACAAAGACAAAAAATCATTTTTTTCCACATATATGCACCCTACTAGTTAGACAACATCCGTGTACATAGGTTGCACCACTACAACCCACGTACATCGAGTTTGGTTCTCAAAATTAAAAATTATGTCGGGTTTCCATGTCACGTCATGGGATCCATGATCCTTGACCTTCCATATACTGGAAACGTTCTGATGGCCCTTTAGTTCCACTTGAAGGTTATAAATTGAGCCATATCCAACCCGTGGGGGAGGGGATAATTCAAATTTTGAGAGAAAAGATACTCAGGAGAAATTTTCACTTCACATTGAGTTTACATCCCTTTATCCTTTAAATTCTGAATGTATTGTTCAACCCCCAAGCTCTTCCTTGTTTGATGGAGAACCTTATTGTCTCCTTTATATGAGATTTCCTTTGGTGGAGGATTGAAGTGGTGGAGACCTAGATGGAAGGGATTTTGTTTCTCGGTTCCAATTTGTGCCGAAACAGAAGTTTGTCACTTATACACTTCTATTGATCATTTTTATAGAAATACTCTGTTCTCATCCAATTGATATCTTGCAAATATTTGAATTATTATTCCATGGGCATATTTGTCATGTATGTTAATGGATTATGTTATTTTATATGCTAACATTATATATTATCACCATATGATTGTGTATGTTGGTTGTTGAGGACATGTTGTAGGTATAAATCTTTTAGTTGCGTGCTCAATGGTGGTATTCATCGAAGGTCCGAACGAGGTAGGCTCATGATCTTGTCTTGTTAGAATTTTCATTTATATAGCATACTTGGGATTATAGTTGATTTCTGCAGTTATTCCATCTGTTTTGGTTTACCCCATGCCAAAGAGAGATTTTCCTCGTAACAAAATTGGCGACCATACTGGGGATCGATCTTCTATTTTTGGGTTTGGAGTATTTTTCTCCTTGACTTTATGTCTATTAGCTTAAGTTTCATTGTCGCCTAGTTGCTTGACAACCTATTTTTACTTTTCATATGCATTTCTTGGCCTAATCCTTTCCTTGGTAGTGTTTTACTACATATACACGGCTTTTCCCTTGACAAACACATACATACGTGAGTTTTCCTTCTATAGGGCACGTACATATGTGAGTTTTGATCAAACAGTTGTGTACACCAACTTTTTGGCTTATTGGATGAATTTTGTGTCTGTTGGGTGAGTTCGGTTGGTTGTCGAGTCTTCTTGGGTCTCCGTCCTAATTTTTGAGTGCTTGGAGAGTGATAGGAAACCTTATTATTGTTGAATTTTCAAGCGATATTCTTTCTTATCATCTTTTTCATTGGTTTACCTTGCATCTTGGTCTGAGTGTTTGCTTCTTATATCCTACTTGGTTTGTCTCTTTTTTCTTGTAGTAGGGTCTGTGTGTGAGGTTGTTATTCAGTCCTTGAATTTTATTTTCTTTATATCGAAAATACAAAACAATTCCTTGCATTATAGCATTTTCTCTTTTGGGTACTTAGTATTGATCTTGATGCATGTGGAAAGATTGCATTTTATTGAAATTGTAGAAGTTACATTGAAAGTTGCATTTCAAAATCTTACCATCTTTTAAGAATTTAAGATTAGTAATTAGCACTATGTTCATATTCATTTCTTTGATATGCTGAGTCATAATATCATCAGTTTCACGACCACATATTTTGAGTAAACATAATCCATCAAAAGTAACGTTGATTAACTAAAATTAATTAGAAACAATTTTATTTTTCAGAGTACACAAACAAGCATATGATATACGACCTTGAATAAGATTTTGTGAGTAAACTTCTCCAAGGCTATTAAACTAAACATATGTGTCTGACCAGGGAGTGGTGAAATCCATTGTGTAATTAGTGATGTCAAGATGCTTTGCTCACACCGGATTTAAGCATGAGGTTGCACGAAGTTGGTTGTAGAGATACCCCCTTAATACCTTCTTAGCGTCAAATATATTTATGGGGATCTATTCATATTTAGGGGTCTTTCTAGTACCTTTACCTCCATGAGAGGTGGTTCTTTTAAGATTTCGGGCTTTGTTACCCTGTCCATACGGTGGACCTAACTTATGATTGTTTTTCTGCACATTGGTTATATCGTGGTGGCTCTAGTTTCTTGACATAGGTAGCCACATAGGTTACTTGCAGGGGTTATTCTGTAGGCACCCTGAGTCAAATAAGGGTCGGAAAACACACAACCTTTATGGAGGATTACCTCTTCGGGGGGATCTGACCAACTGCGTTGTTAAGCTCAGGAGGGCCCTTATAACTGATTATGACACCTCCAATCTTTTGAAGGGAGTCCTAGGCCCCTCTTGGGCGAGGCATACCTACTCTAGTGAGGGAGGCCCCTTTTCAAATACTATATCCTATTTATGTGCATTTGGCCCTTTTGTTTATTTTGGTATGCTCTTTGATTGTTAGTTGGCCCTAGGATTTTTTTTTATATCTTGAGTCTTGAGTCATCATGGAGCCAGACCAACTTCCTCATAGGTCTCTCCATTTTTTAAATTTACCACTTCATATTGAGTCTTTTCCTTCTAAAAAGTGTAAAGTTACTAAACATGGTACACATACCTCCACCTAGCAAACTTGTGATTATACAATTATGAGTACTGAGTTGAGTCCGAACAACACTAGGAGTCCCTCGACTCCTATACCTACTGTAGTTAATGGGACTCATTTGACTCTTTCAACCGCTATGGTTGTAGTGCTAGAGGTTCTCTTCCTTACTCCTATCCGGCTAGTGGTTCCTACTAAACCCATAGTAACGAACCATTTCGGGTCTCTTTTTGGTACGCTTGGATACAATTCTCAGTCCATACTTTCAGTCTCTAACCCTTTCTCTTTTGGTATGCCAGATATGACATCATAACTTTCATCCTCCATTCCAGCGAATAATCCAAATTGTAGTCTTAGACCTGGGGGCATGGCTCCTCCACATACTCCTCTCTCGTTTGGTGGAGCTAATATTTTCCAAATGACTCCTATGGCTGTAAGCCAACCTCCTTTTCCTCCTGGGTCTAATCCTAGTCTCAATGCTCCTAGATAGAGTAATCAACCAGGCGGACAAGTTAATTCCTACATTCTGTCCTTTCCCCCTTCCTCCTCCACGTCGATTTTGACAAACACATTTGTGATTACAAATCCACCTCTATCCTCTGCATTTCCACCTAGAGGGAGTGAGTCTCATGCTATGGGAAACCCCCATCCCAGAGCCACTCCAGCTGGGGGAAATGTTTATAATCCTCATTATGCCATCCGTACAGGTATGGTGCCCATACAACCTCTTATGAATCGGTTTGGAGGAGGATATTACCCTACTAGATAGGGCCATGGTGTATACATAAACCTTGGATGGTATACAATCCCTCAACACCTATCTTTCCCGGGAGCATCGGCTCAGATGTCGCAACCCCGGATCCCTTTTCTAGCCACACTTAATCTGCCATATTTTTCAATATTAATGAATGAATCGGTGCGTCACGATCCATCATGCCCCCCCCCNTTCCAAAATTCGAGGGAAAGACTGGTGAGGATCCAGGTAATTATGTTACTACTTTTCATCTTTGGTGCTCATCCAATTCTATTAATGATGATTCTATTCATTTAAGACTGTTTCAACGCATCCTCATGGGGGTTGCAAAAAAATGGTACATTGAGCTACCGGGGGAGCATACAAAAATTTTAATCAGATGGTTTTAGTATTTCTCAACCACTTCTAGTTGTCGGTTCATTACGATTTCGACATAGAACTCTTGTCGGCCCTCTTCCAAGATAACGCCATGCATATCTTGGACCATATCCAAGAGTGGCGTAGACAGAAGAGGTTTATTAAATCCTACATTCCTCAAGATTTTCTTTTGGAATGGTTCCTTAGGTCCTTATTCCCTTATATTTCGAAGGAGCTCTCTACATCTGGAGTAACATATGAGGAGGAAGATATGTTTTCAAAGCCCAACAATTGGACCTCATATATGCTCAATCTGGGATGTTATATGAAATTATTCCTGACGCGTCATGGTCGAATTATGACCCTAGACAAAGTCCTGGGCCTCATGCCGATGGCATCATAGGCTCTGCAAATTCTAAGTCTATAGACTTGGTTATGAACAAGATGAAGGATTTGTCTCTAATCCATTCTGTAGCAGGATAAGCTTCGTCTTCATCCTCCACTCCCACTTATTCAGTACTTGTGCATTCTATACAGTTGTCCACCAACCCAAATGGTAACTAGAAAACATGAGAGAATAGAAAGAAAGGACGAGGTAATAATCATAATGGTGGGAGAAATAATAACAAATCCAAAGAAAACACTAACAACGATAGATCAAATAATGATGCTGGTGAGGGAAATAAATAAAAACAAATGGTGAAGTTTCCTTGTAAGTGTTGTAAAGATGATCACCTTAACCACCTATGCCCCAAAATTGAGGAAGCCTTGAGGCTCTTATCTCAATTGTCTGTTGTTCTGAACAATCTATTTCCACATAATCAACACATGGCTTCGGGGTCCTCCAACATCAAAAATGCGTCGAACGGGATTCAAAACCCGTCAACACATGAAGGTGTCCATCTATGTGTTAATATGGTCAAGTCTCATCTTGATGTAGCCACTCAATCTAGTGATTACTATTCTTCACAGGCTGTTACAGGTCCAGAGTCTCCCCCTCCCCCAGAAACACCTTTACAGATCGAAAAGCTAGAGCCTCTGCCTCGTATTCTGAAAGGAGTACTAAATCATTTTCCCACAATCCTAATGCTAGAGCTTTCCAGACCTATTTGATTGTCGAATATCTGGGTCAAACCCCTTGTGCAATTTCATCTTTGGAGGTGCTCCAGACGTGTCCTTCACAGAGGAACGCCTTGTTTTCTGTGTTAGGAGATCTAGACCTGTGTCACTCAAAGGTTATTAATTTTTATGTCATGGATGTTAAGCCTCACTTTCCTTACCACGTGGCCTTTCAAATCCATGTCAAGTACACAAAATATACCATCAAATTCAATGTAATTGATGAAGGTG
Source organism: Picea engelmannii (assembly GCA_009831015.1). NCBI lineage: Eukaryota > Viridiplantae > Streptophyta > Pinopsida > Pinales > Pinaceae > Picea > Picea engelmannii. Next base: position 482,681 of record ML786307.1, on the reverse strand, counting down.
ATGCAACGTGCATGACGTCCCTAACCTATTGGAAATCCATTGGCTCTCCAACTCTCTCTCAATCTACAACTATGTTGACTGCATTTGATGGTCGTTCTTTCCGACCCCATGGAATTATTCCCACTTTTCTGGTCCATTTAGGTGGAAAGAAAATGGAGGTGGATGTTGAGGTGGTTGATGTGCCCCTTGAATATAATTTACTACTAGGGAATAATTGGAATTATGTCATAACCATGGTCGTGTCGTCTGTTTTCCTCACTTTATTCTTTCCTCATGAAGGTAAAATAGTGACGATTGATCAATTTTCCTTTGCACATGCTAGTCCTAATGCATCAGTGGGACCTTCGATCCTAGTGATCGACAATTCTCAGCTGACAACTGAGGATATTGGAGTCAGAATGTATTCCTCTCTCATGGGTACCTTTGATTTCATGGCACCGATTCATCACATTTATGCCATGTCCAGTAGGTCTTCTTCGTTGATGAGGTGCTTTTGTTTCTGTACTTTGTATTTCAATGATGCTTGGACCCTATCTTCCCCGACCATGTCCTATGAAGGCCAGTCACACATTGGGATGGAAATGCCACTCTCAGTGGCAGAGGTTGCATATCAAGTTGTTCTTAACTCTATTGTTGACCCAGATCTTGTCTCCTCATAGACGGACAAGGTAGATCCCATTCTAGAACTCGTATGGGCCACCTCATTGTCTTGTTCACATGATTTCCTCGATGATACTTTAACTCCAGATGAGGCCATCTTAGAGGCCATGAATGGTCCCAATAGGCCTTGAGACGATATGCATCATCGCTATTATTTCCTCCCAGAGCTTGTTAGGATCGAACATGACGAATTTAGATCTACCTTGAGTGAGATGGTCGGTCATGATGTGGTTCCTCTTGATACACATGGTGTTTATACTGAAGGAAACATGGAAAATATTTATCCTACCATCACGATTGATGTCTCTTGAATTCTTGGCAAAATTGAGAATGTATATATCGATGAAAATTGGTCGCCTAAAGAAATTTAGATCTACATTGATCTCTTCAAATAATTTCATGACGTATTCACATGGTCATATGAAGATATTCCAGGTATCAACCCTGGCATTGTCGAACATGAGATCAAGACTTATTTGGATGATAGACTTGTTCGATAATGTCTTAGAGCTGTTAATATTAGGAAGGCCCCTGGTATTAAGATAGAGGTAGAGAAGCTACTTAATGTTGGTTTCATCTACCTGGTTCCTTTGATCGAATGTGTAACATCCCCAACCACCCACAGGCTGGGGCATGCTACCTAGAATCCCACCCTTGGACTTCGTACTCTTACCGATACCTTATTTATTTAATAAGGATGCATAAGATAAAATATTTAACGACACACACAACAATATCCAGCAAACATGCATACTCTAAGATTTAGTTAAACGATAATTAAAATACATAGTGGAATACATTCATACGCAAATAATAATATCACAACAGAGAACACTTATCTTTATAAAAAGGAAACACCAGCTGTCTATAGACCAAGGACGTTCCACCCAACCGTAGACACCACTGCTCCAAATATCAACAACAATGTCACCCCTAGCCAGGGCTATGAATCCACAAGGACAGTTCCAGAGTGTACTTGGGTTCCCAAACCAGTCGGCTCTCAAGCTCTCATAGGTTTCCCGACACCCACAACAATCCAAGTACCCAACTTTCTTCCACCCAGCCTGTACAACCCAAGAGAATGGACCTCCACCCCTCTCTACCACGCAGTCCCTCAGGCAATCCTTCTCCTTTTTTCAGGGCCTCCAACACATCTAGTCCAGAATCTCAATGATGGAAGTCTCAAGACTCACAATTGTGAGAAAAATAGGGCACATGCCAACACATCTCAGACATGCAAGCCCCAAGTCATGACTGGATTGCACCAGTGACCATTACAACCAACTATGTTGTGGCTAATATTCAACAGTTCCTTTCCCTTTACCCAAACGAGATGCAGGTGGGGATGGATCAATGAATGGGTGAGTGAGTGCATGAAAGGGCGTGAGGGAAAGAATGGTACGAAATGTAGAAGGGAAGGAGTGGACGAGCGAATGAACAACCCCACAATCATACTAGGGATGGGTTTAAGTATTTTCGTGGGGAATCAAAAATCTCCTGGCCTTCCCCAAGAAGCTCACGTAACTGATCCCGTCACTTAGGCAAAAAGGGTAATTAATAGAGGAATAAACATTTAGCCCCTCAATCCCCCTCTCTTGTGGAATCATATCCCCCTATAACTCTAGTCCTTGTTTGTCTAGCGACCAACGATGTGTTTATTATTAATAATGATCAAAACATTACATTTCTTGGGCTTACTGGCCCTTTAATAATTGTTTGGGCACTCACGCCTCTCAGCATTGTAACAATACATTATTTAAAATGGGGGTTTGAAACCTGGGGTGTTACATCCCCTCCCCCTTATCTTGGCACTGTCCTCAGTGCATATACAAAATAGAGTTCAAAATCTCAAATTTATTCAAAAATCTGCGGGTACTCTGACCGTATAGAATCTTCATGCTCCCAAGTAGCATCTTCAGGACTGTAGCAGGTCGATTGAACTTTTACCATCTCTATAACTCGATTTCGGATCATTTTGACCTTTTTGTCCAATACTCGCACTAGCTGAACCTGAAAGTCTCCCTCCATCTCTACCTGAATCAGATGCCAATCAATAACATGGTTAGGATCATGTACATATTTCTTTAGTAAAGAGACATGAAATACATTATGCACATTCATGGAAGCAGGCAATGCAACCATGTATGCAACTGGCCCTATTCAGTCCAATATTTCAAATGGACCACAGAATCTGGCTGCCAGCTTTGTACAACTACCCAATTTCAAAGAGATTTTCTTGGGCTTCACTTTCAAAAGTACAAGCTCCCCTACTTTAAATTCTCTAGCTGTCCTATTCTTGTCTGCATAAACTTTATGTCTATCCTGAGCTACCTTTAAATTTTGCTTGATCTTGACTACCTGGTCTTCCATGTCCTTGAGCAACTACGGCCCAAGTACCACTCTATCTCATGGGTTGTCCCAGCTTACTGGAGTATCATATTTCCTACTGTACAAGGCTTCAAAAGGGCTCATCCTCAATGAATCTTGATACCCATTATTATATGCAAACTCAACCAAGTGTAAGTAATCTTCCCACTTATATGGCTTATCCATCACACACATTCTCAACATGTCTTCAATTATTCGATTGAATCTCTCTATTTGCCCATATATCTAGGGATAATATGTTATGCTAAATATTAGATTTGTGCCAAATCCTTTAAACAATCCCCTCCATAAATTAGAGGTAAAATTTGTATCTCTATCCGAGACGATTGTCCTAGGTATCCCATGCAACCTAGTAATTTCCTTCATTGAAATTTCTGCAATATTAGACGCTATATGCGTTGTCTTCACAGACACAAAATGAGCATCCTTTGTTAATTTGTCAACCACCACCATGATTGAATCATGTTTCTTATTCATTCTGGGTAATCCTGTGATGAAATCCATGGTGATCACTTCTCATTTCTTCTCTAGAATTGGCAATGGCTGCAACAAACCCGCTGGGTGCCTATGCTCAGCCTTCACCTTTTGACATTCCATACATCGAGCGATGTAATCGACAACATCCTTCTTCATTCCTGGCCAAAAGAAATGGCTTATTAATGCTGTAATTGTTTTCTGATAACCGGGATGTCCAGCATAAGGAACATCATGCATTTCCTTTAGTACCAAATTGCTTCATTCTCTAGAACTAGGAACATGGATTCTATTATTATGCATGAGTAATCCATCTTCCTTTATCTCATACTCCTTTATTTTCTGCTGTACATTTCCTTGCTTTAAGTTTTCCTTTACCTGTAAGTAATGCTGACCTGTAACAAGACCATCTAAAATTATTCTCTTCAAGTTTTACTGATGCATATAGACAACAGTAGCATGCATGAGATGCACTCGTCTACTAAGCGCATCGACAAATTTATTGTCCTTTCCTTTGATATGCTTGATATCGAAGTCATATTCACTTAAAAATTCCAACCATCTTGTTTTCCTAGCATTAAAGGTCGGTTGTTCAAAAAGATACTTTAGACCAATGTGGTTTGCCCCTAATTCAAATTTCTTCCCCATGAGATAATGCCTCCACATCCTCAAGGCGTGAACAATGGTAGAAAGTTCCAAGTCATGGGTGGCATAGTTCCTCTCATGTTTCTTAAGCTTTCTGGACTCATATCCAATGACATGTCCATTTTGTGTGAGGAATCCCCCAAGTATTTCCTTACATGCGTCTGTACATACCACAAAACTTTCATTTGGGTCAACAATATTTAACACAGGTGCACTAGTAAGTAATTCCTTCAACAAATTAAAATTATTTTCACACTTGAGTGTCCATTCAAATTTAGTTCCCTTCTTTTGCAAGGAATTGATGGGATGAACAATATTAGTTCCCTACTATGAACCTTCTGTAGTAGCCAACTAATCCCATAAAATATATGACGTCTGACACATTTCTGGGTGTTGGCCATCCTCCAATGGATTCGATCTTCTCTGGCTCTACTGCTATGCCCTTCTCTAAAATAATGTGTCCCAAGTAATGGATCTACTTTTGATAGAAAGAACACTTGCTCAACTTGGAATACAACTGATGTTCTCTCAGTAATTGCAATACTAGTCTTAAGTGATGTTCATGCTCCTCTTCAGACTTAGAATAGATAAGTATTCCATACAGGAATACTATGACAAACTTATCCAAATAATTTATGAATATGGCATTGATTAAGAACATGAATACAACTGGTGCATTGGTCAGTCCAAATGGCACCACTACAAATTCATAATGCCCATACCTGGTCCTAAAGGTTGTCTTATGAATGTCTTCTTCCTTGATTCTTACCTGATGGTATCCTGCCCTCAGGTCAATCTTTGAGAATATATTTTCTCCTCTTAGTTGATCAAAGAGGTCATCAATTCAAGGTAGAGGATACTTGTTCTTTATAGTGCACTTGTTCAGTTTTTGAAAGTCAATACACAACCTCAAGGTTCCATACTTCTTTTTGACAAAAAGTACTGGTTCTCCCCAAGGTGAAACACTTGAACGTATGTACCCTTTCTTCAAAAATTCCTCCCACTGCATTTGTAATTATTTTAAATCTAGTGTGCTCATTCTGTAAGTTGTTTTTGACATTGGGGCAGCTCCTGGCACTAAATCAATTGAGAAATCTATCTCCCTTCTTGGTGGCAATCCAGGTATTTCTTGGAATACATCTTCAAATTCCTATAGTACCGAGAAATCTTTGAGGCTTGGCCCTTTTGTATTATATGGCTCTTCCACATGAGCTGCATATAGTTTACATCCTTTCCTCAAACATATTTTCAATTGTAAGGCTAGAATCTCCCTTATAGAGATGGGTCTTGGAACTTCTTTCACAGTGCTCTGTTTTCCATTTCCATCAAGACATGTAAATGTATTGTTATGAAAATCTAGGAAAACATGATTCTTGTCCAACCAATCCATTCCAATCAGAATATCATAAGAGCCTAATGGTATGATATTTAGATCAATACTAGTATTCACACCATTAAGACTTATGGAACAACTTCTGACCATATCATGGATTCTTCTTTTGGTTCAAGTGGCTAACTGAACCAAACTTTCTTTTCCAAGTTTACTTTTCTCCAAATGTAATCTATCCACTATCTTAGGATCAATGTAGTAATGACTTGCTCCTGAATCAATCAAAATAAAAAAAGGCTGATTTCTGATCTTACCTTCCACCTCGATCATATTGGACTGGTACTCTGCTTGTTGATCATTTAAAGATGCATAGATTCTTCCCATATCTTCGAATTTTGTAGCTTCTTGGATGTTGTGCACAATATTCACTCTATCTTTGCTGTGTGGGAAATCCTTGTACAGGTGATCTTCCTTGCATCCCCATCATTGGATTGGTGGTGTTCCCCTTTTTCCCAGGGAATATTCTTTCTTGAAATCCCTCTTAGCATACTGATATTGACGATTTATATTAGGCTCATTCTTGTGGAAGGAAGGTTTGAATCCTTTCCTCCTATGATCAAACTTCTAATTCGTCTTGTCCTTCCAAGATTTCTGCAGAGATTCTCTTCCTTGGCCTTGCTCATATAGGTATTTATCCTTCAAGATGGCTTCAATCAAGGTCTTGGGCTCATCATACTTGATATTTTGCTTATAAAAGGTTGGCAGTCCACTTAGAAATATTTGTATTTTCACTTTCTTATCACCAATGAACCTAACATACTTTAAAAATCCCATGAACTTGTTCTCGTACTCTACCATAGTCATTCTTCCCAACCCGAGTTCAAAGAACTCATGCATTTTCTTGTCATAGAAATGATCTGAGAGGTACTCCTTCTGGAAGTACTTCTTGAACTGCTTCCAAGTGATCCTACTTTCATTAACATGTTCCACTTGCTTCAGTTGGTCCCACCACATTGCAGATTTCCCATGTAAATGGTAGGTGGAAATCCTAGCTTCTAGATTTGATGAATAGTTATACAACTGAAAATATCTCCTGAGCCCAAGCAACCATGCTTCAACATCATATTACCTTTCTCTTTCACCCTCAAAGGAAGGTGGCTTGAGCTTCCTCAGCTCTCCTTGCAAACTATCTACCTCTTGTTTCCTTCTTTGGTGTCTGACATGAGATACCTCTGGACTGGTTATGGGATCATCCAATGCATACAAATTTCTTTCTGAGTAAGGAGGTGAGTGGTGTCCATGAGATCTTCTAGAACTTCTGGAATAACCAACTCTTCCACGATTGTCCCTTCTTTCATGACACCTGCCTTCTTCCTCTTGTCTTGAGTTTGATCCCTTCTTCATTTGTCTCTGAAACATATTTAATCTCTGCAACACTCATGAATTTATTTGAATTTTCTCTCTCATCAGTCTCTCGTTGTCTTCTTTGTAGTTCTGCACTTCCATCTTTAGGCTTCTTATCGTTTCTATTAACGTTTCTTGTTCTCCTTTTCCCTTGCGTCCATTGGACTCTGTCTCTACATTACCAACTATGGTATTATGGACTTCGGCCTCCTTATCATGACTGGAGTCTCCCTCGCCTTCTTCCATTTCCTCAATACGCATCCTGAGTTGATGTGCTTAAGCCCCTTAATTCTGCAAAATGTGCAAGTGACCATCTTGTTAGAATTACACATATGATAAACAAAATTGTCAACAATGCTACAATTCCTTTTTCTTCTTAATGCATATCTCCTTCTCTCCTAAGGCTGCATGACTTCCCAGTCAAGGGTCTTCAATCCTGAGCCGAATTGGCTCTATGAAACCTTGTTGGTTTCTCTCTGTATCTAAACAAAGGCCCTTCCGGCTTTCTGGCGCAGGTTCGATGGCCCCTGCGACCTTCTCCTTCACCCTTGTGAAAATATCAGAGTTGGCGCTAGTTCCTTTTCCTTGGCCCCTCCTTAGATGTGACCTTAGGTGGTGACCTCACACAGACGCACGATTGCAGCCACGCTCAAAGGTGGTTTGGAAGAAAACTACATTTCACCCCGTAATTCACCTTGAGTCACCACGTGCCCTTTTTCCAAAACCGTGATCTTGATTGCGGCCCGCCCTTGGATTCGTACAGCCTGAGCACCTCCTGTCCCCACAATGCGAGGTGATCTTTGATCTTGTGATATTGACAATGCTTCTAAATGGACAACCGAGATCTACCTCTGGGAACCAATAGTTCCTATTTACCTCTCCCAGATAGACGGTTGTGGTTATTTTAGAATTCTGGACTTCGAAATTCTCAAGTCTCAAAATTTACTTCCCTCGAAATACACGGGATTTTTCCACGTGTCATCTTGAATCAGATGGTTGAGGATTAATTATGGCCTTTACAAAAAATCCACAAATTTATGCCACGTCTCTTTTGGATCAGATGGCCCAGATTCACCTCAGACGATCCGACAATTGAGATTTACTTCGGACGATCTGGCGATTGAGATCTATTTTGAATGATCGAACGATCGAGATTTACTTCCTCTCTCCATCTCTCCGGGCTTCGGGAGTTTTAAATCTCAACTAAAAACCTCTCAAACATATTTCTCCAGAGTTACTGATCTACTGACACATACCTCTTGGTGATCAATGGTTAGGATCTACTTCAGCTATTTCACCTCCTCCTCATCCACAAACTTCTGAAGTTATGGATCTCGCGCCACTTGTCTCTCCTTGATGATGGAAGGACCCAAACTACTTTGTCTATATGGAGTTCAATGCTTGAGCCCTAACATGTCACATCACTTACTTCCTTTCAATTTGCAGGGGCACACATCGATGATTTGGAGTAACCTGATTTTTGCCCCGCAATTCTCCTGATGCTGACACGTAACCCATTGGTGAAACCATGGTTTGGATTGTGGGACCGCCTTGAGGAATTATCTTCCATGCAGCTTGGTTCCCCACAATGCCGGTTGTCCATTGATCTCTCTCTCCAATGGGATCTGACGATGGTGACCTTAACCCTTGCTTCCTTTTCATCGGACGAACCCTGTTCACCTACCCTTTGATCCAATGATCCCTGATCTCTCTTGATCCTATAGTGGTGATTACTCTTGAATTCTAAGGGGACGTTCACGATTCTAAGGGAACGAGTCTCTGGTGATTTAACGCATACATAGATTCTACAACGCCATTTCTCTTGATATTTTCAATTCCGTAATCAGAGTTCGATCTCGACCATGAGACTCTGACCAATAGACTCGGCCCATACCGGTCCGATGTTTCAACCAAAAGCTATGATACCAAACTGTAACATCCCCATCCACCCACAGGCCGGGGCATGCTACCTACAATCCCACCCTTGGAGTTCGTTCTCTTACCAGTACCTTCTTTATTTAATAAGGATGCATAAGATACAATATTTAACGACATGCACAACAATATCCAACAAGCATGCATAATCTAAGATTTATTTAAATGATAATTAAAATACACAGCGAAATACATTCATACATAGATAATAATATCACAACAGAGATCACTTATATTTATAAAAGAGCGACACCAATTGGCTGTAGACCAAGGACGTTCCACCCAACCGTAGACACCATTGTTCCAAATCTCAACAACAGTGTCACCCCCGAGCCAAGGCTATGAATCCACAAGGACGGTTCTCAAGTGTACTTGGGTTCCCAAACCAGTCATCTCTCAAGCTCTCACAGGTTTCCCAACACCCACAACAATCCAAGTACCCATCTCTCTTCCACCCAGCCTGTACCATTGAAGAGAATGGACCTCCACCCTTCTCTTCCATGCAGTCCCTCAGGTAGTCCTTCTCCTTTTTCTAGGGCCTCCAACAAATATGGTTCATAATATCAATGCTGGAACTCTCAGGACTCATAGTTGTGAGAAAAACAAGGCACAAACCAATGCATATCAGACATGCATGCCCCAAGTCATGGATGGATTTCACCAACGACCATTACAACCAACTATCCTGTGGCTAATCTTCAGCAGTTCCTTTTCCTTTACCCAACCGAGACGTGGGTGGGGATGGATCAATGAATGGTTGCGTGAGTGCATGAAAGGGCATGGGGGAAAGAATGGTATGAAACACAGAAGGGAAGGAGTGGATGAGCCAAAGACCAATCCCACAATCAGACCAGGGATGGGTTTAAGTATATTTGTGGGGAATGAAGAACCTCCTGGCCTTCCCCAAGAAGCTCATGTAATCGATCCCCTCCCTTAGGAAAAAAGGGTAATTAACAGAGGAATAAACATTTATCCCCTCAAGCCCCCTCTCTTGTGGAATCATAGCCCCCTATAAATCTAGTCCTTCTCCATCTAGCATCCAACGAGGTGTTTATTATTAATAATGATCAAAATATTACATTTCTTGGGCATACTGGACCTTTAATAATTGTTTGGGCACTCATACCTCTTAGAATTGTAACAATACATTATTTAAAATGGGGGTTTGAAACCCAGGGTGTTACAAAATGGATGTCCAACCTCGTTTCCATGAATAAGAAACAAGGAACCATCCGTGTATGTATGGATTTTTGAGTCCTGAACAAGGATTGTCCTAAGGAAAACTTCCCGACTCCCTTCATTGACCATATTTTCAATGAGTGTGCGAGAAGAAATTTTTTTTCTTTGATGGAAGGATTTCTAAGGATATAATCAAATTCAAATCAAACTTAAGTATCAACACAAGACTACGTTTGTTTTTCCTTGGGGTACTTTTGCATACCAAAAAATTCCTTTTGACCTTAAAAAATCCGAAGAAACCTTCCAACATGCCATGACCTTTGATTTTCACGATCTCAAACATATTGTGGAATCTTACCTCGATAATCTCGCTGGTCACTCTCGCAAGAGAGTATATCACTCTACTCACCTTTGACTAGTATTTGAGAGATTCTGTTATAATCACATCTGTTTAAACCCTCACAAGTGCATCTTCTGTGTTAGGTCTGGTCGTCTCTTAGTATTTTTAGTCTCTGAGCATGATATCATGGTGGATCCTATGAAGGTTGAGGCAGTACTTTGATTTCCTCCCCTGCACAACATTCAACAACTTCATGGTTTATAGGGGAAGGATAACTTCTTGCATCGTTTCATAGTGAACTATGCCAATTTAACTAAAGGTTTTGTGCATCTTTTGAATAAGGACACTCCATTTATATGGGATGAGTGAGCCCAGGAATCCCTCGATGCTATTAAGAAATCTTTGGTATCAATGCCTCTACTAAAGCCTTTGAACTACAATAGATATTATTTTCTTTATATCTCTGCATCTGAAGGGACGATTGGTATGTTTCTGGTTTAAGAGGACGATGAGCTCCATGAGCACATTGTCTACTATCTTAGTTGAAATTTAGTTGGTCTTGAACTTAAGTACTCTCACATCGAGAAGCTAGCCTTGGTCATCATACATGCAGTTCAGAGATTATGAAATTATATATTTCTTTGAAAAACTATCGTCGTTGCAGATATCAATCCATTTCAATACGTCCTTACTAGGTGTATGATAGGGGGAAATATATAATAAGTGGATTGTTATTTTTCAAGAATTTGACCTCAATTTTTCTTCGGTGAAGTCTAAGAAATTGCTAGTTTTTTCTGAGTTGATATCAGACTTCCCTTGACTGGATGAAGACATTATTCATGACGATTCATTCATGGAAAACCATATCTTCCTTATCTCATCTTTGGACCCCTGGTATGGAGACATTCTAATTTATCTTCAAACCTTGAATTTATCCCAACATATTTCAAGAGACGATTGACGACGTATATGTCATCAAGATAAAAACTAACTTATCATCATCGACACTTTGTATCGTCAAGGAGTAGAAAATATTTTTCCTAGTTTCTTGACTCACGAGGAGGCTGAGTCGGTTCTCAATGAATTTCACAGTGGGGCTTGTGGTGGTCATCTATCTAGGCTTGAGTCAACCCAAAAATTATTTTGTGCTGGTTGTTTTTGGCCGTAAATTTTTAAAGATTGTGTTGAAGCGGTCAAGAAGTGTCATCCTTTCCATGTGTTCGCTTGGAAAATGCACTCACATCTAGCCCCTCTTCACCCATTCATCACCGTCAGTCCCTTCACCAAGTGGGGGGTGGATTTTATGGACTATAACCCATTTTTGGCTAGGGGGAATCAACATATTATTGTGGTCATGGATTACTTCACTAAATGGGAAGAGGCCATGCCTAACATTAAATCCGATGGTAAGACGACAACATTCTTCGAATTCAACCAAATTATATCCTGGTTCAGAATCCCAAAGGATATTTTCATTGATCATGGAAGTCACTTTCAGAATGAAATAATGAGGGAGTTAGCATCAAAACAGGGGTTTAAGCATGATCATTCTTCCCATTACTATCCCTACAAAAATGGACAAGTATAGGTTGTGAATAAATATCTCAATACCATCTTGCAAAAAACTGTCTACTAGAGTAAATCTGACGGGCATCTAATGCTTTACCTTGCGCTTTGGGCATATCAAACCTCGGTTAAGACTTCCACCAGTTTTTCCCCTTTTTAGTTAGTACATGGAATGGAGTCAATCCTTCCGATTGAATGAAAAATCCCTTCCCTCAAATTGGCAATTGATCTCCTACCTGACATAGTTGATCTTGAAGAACACCTTGTGCACCTAGTGCGTCTAGATGAGTAGCATCGAGATGCCTCTACAACTATTGAAGAAAATAAATGACATGTTAAGGTTTAGTATGATAGGTCTGTCTTTCCTAGGTAGTACACTGAGGGTGACTTGGTTCTCCTATATGACCAAGCCAAAGAACCATTGAGGGCATGCAAGTTCAATCCCATGTGGCATGGTCGTTATATCGTGCGATGTGTTTTAGATAAAGGAGCCTATGAATTGGAGGATTACGAAGGGAATATGTTGGCTGATCCCAGAAATGGGCTCTACCTTAAAATATATTACGCTTGATCCCTCAAGCTTGTGCGTGACTCTTTGTATACTATTGTATCTTACTGTATATATATATTTTCCTTTGTGTCATCGACTTGCTTATTAGGTTTTTCCTTGGTTGGTAGATGTCAACGGATTCTTCATTTTACCTAGGATTTGCAGATGGTGCAAGTCATCATAAACAAAACGTGGCTTCTACCGCTTGGTTCATTTACTCACCCGAGGGTCAACCGGTGTCTTCGGGTGGCATTTGTTTGGAGCCATCAATGAATAATGTGGCTAAGTATAGCGCCATTATATAACTATTACGCGACGCCATTTCACATGGTGTTCGGTCTTTAGAGGTTCTCCTGGACTCCCAATTAGTCGTATGCCAGTTAAACAACAATTACCATGTGTGAAACCCTACTCTACTTCGATGATTCCTACAGGTACGAATTTTGGAACGATACTTTGATTTTATTACTTATAATAACATACCTAGAAGTTCTAATCGTGTATTCGATGCATATGCTAATTATGTTTTATATTGGCATTTTTCACATAACTAAAGTAAAGAAAACACATTCATCAATGTACACATTGTAACATATATAATTAAAGTCGAGGACCAATGTTTTTTATAATTCATCTCTTCAAAAAATATGATGTCATAGTACAAAATGGGCCTCACACCCTCAAAATACATATATGGCCGATAGATATATGATCATGGAATCTATGCTTGTGGAGCTAGATGTTGGGTTCAAATCTTCACAATATGGTGTTTGAGAGATGCTGGAAGAGTCTCACCCATGCATAGGGCACACCCACCACCTGTCTCTTCCTAGCCTCTCACAGATCCTCCACCTGAACCATAGGAATCTTGTGCGTCAATCAAGATAGGCTCCCCTGCACATTTTGTAGCACTCTCTCTACATCTCCTCCTACATGCTCATCTCCTTGGTTCCTCTGTTGATGTCATGTGAATCCATCTAATTGTTGCGGACCCACATCTGCATGAAAAATCCATTTTTAATACTTGATACCATACAAAAATATTTGTGTTTTTTACTATTTTCAAAAAAGCACAAAAAATGAAATATATAAAAAAAGTTTTCATACCTATATCACTGTACGTGGATCCTAGTGGCAAAGGCATATTTGTATCCCCTATGTAGTTTATCCTGTCATAGGGGTATTCGTCTATGGCTATAACCTGTCGATGCCACCAGAAAAATAACTCATCATTGTAGTGGGTTGGCACCCTACCACCTCCTAATCGTCTCATCACATCGTTCCACCATGGCATGGATGGATTGCACGATCCGTGTGTAATGATCTCTACTCTAGGGCTCAATCCTAGAACCTGCTCAAAGAAAAAAATACACAATATGGATGCAAACCCGAAGTTTCTCTTTCTCCCTTATTTTCAATTCGTCAGCTTGCTCTTCATGTTAGCCAGCAGTGAGGTACACCAGTCATAAACCGTGGGTCGTAAACAATCCACTTCATAAAACATGAGTGACCTTGATTCCTGGTGCAATGAGGCCAATCCCGAGATCCATGTAAGTACAAGTATGATGATCTTTAAAATCAGGTTCTCGATCACCCTGATGGGGAGTTGGCTCCCTACTTTATATGTGCTTGCAACACAGTGGGTGGCATTGTAGTCCTCTATGTTCATACCACCCCCAGCCCCTCGGGCTTTGAGATTTACTACTTCACCTGGGTGAGACAATCCTATGATAAAATAGTATTTCATCTACTTCAATCCTCAATGGTTTCCCATCGAGATTGAAGGCCTCTATCTCTGGATCCCAATAGTTTACGAGCATTTGGAGTAACCTCAATTGAGTCCTCATTCCTTTGAGAGCCCAAAATTTATAAAGGCCACACCTTTTTAGAGCTAGTTGGCCCCCTACTTCCGTTTACACTGTTGCATCTAATTTATCATGCTCCCTCTCTCTCCATTCAAGCACCATCCTGCCAAAGGAAAATCATTTTTTGAGTTAAATTCATTAAAAAAATTGTTTGCAGACTTCTACACAGGATGCAATGTTAACAGTCACATGTAGGGCCACATATAGGCGGGAAGAATTTTCTTTGACCACGTACATGTCTCCACATACGCGACCTGATAAACTATAGCTCACTTACACCATAGTTTACTTATTGAGCCCTCTTAAACTCAAAAAATGAGAACTAAATTGGAATTTTAAACCACTAAAAATGAAGAGGAGGGGAGGAGAACTTACTTGGTCCAGACAGTTGTCAATTCCATTGATCGTATCTCCCACAATAGGCACTTGAAGATCATGGGAAAAGTGGTCTAAAATGCACTATGTGGTAAAAAACTCAAATGGTATGGTAAAATTGTTCATTTTTACTATTAGTAGAAACTTTCTATCCACTTTATATAGTTTATGCTAATTTTTTACCTAGTGGACTAATAGTGCAGTGGAAGGAGTTGGTTTTGATGGTTTTGTCTAGGGATTTTTGCAGTTTCTAGCATCATGTCGCCCATTCATGCCTTCGAAATGAATTTTATATCACTATCATATATGATAGGTTATCAATCCATTTTGCATATTTTCATTTTCCTAAGAATGTGATCCGTATGCCTTAGGTATGAACCCATTTATTAGTGACATGGAACCTTCTTACTACTACTAGAAGTGTCATTATTTAGTGGTTGAGGCTTACCAAACATGTGTGCCCTAGTTAGAACCTTTGTGCCATTTGGTTCCCATGCATATGTCATTCCATAAGACCGGGAGTCCCTTATAGTTCCAACATGACTTTGCGTTTGAACCTCATATTCTTACTCACAAGAATTCTGACATGTACCTATGGGACTCCCACTAATTCTTGTTTAAGCTCCTTTCCAACTCTCTCAAAACCAAAAATATTGTCGAGTGAACTTGTCTCTTTCACACTCGTTAAATGGAGTTGAAAGGACGTCTATTTGGTGTAAGTTTAACCCTTTTTCGGACCAAGTAGACTAATTTTGAAAAAGGAACACTCTAGTCAACATTGGCTAGAAGAGTTCTCCCGGGTATTGTTTTATACTTTTTTGGGCCTAGGGGACTAAATATACGAAAAAGGACATCCTTTGGAGTTAATTTGTAATTGCATTTCATTACCTTTCTTGTAGTATTGAGCCTATTTCCAGTTCCCTCTTTCTTGTTATAAGCCTCTTACCTCATCAATTTGCATCACTAGCCAAATAGAGCCTTATTTATATCCTTTGCAGCTTGACACCATGTACCCTAAGAGGAAACATTCCCCTGAGTATCCATGCCCCACATGCACTTCCTTTCATTGAGCATAGGTATGTTCCACTGTTGGAGGTAATTTCTTACTAGCGACACTCATTTCCTCTATTGTATCATAACATTCATTTTCCTATGAAAAGAAAAACAAAAGAAGACGGGGGAGAAAATAATATTATCTCATATTTCCAGCAATCGTGTCACCTTTGAATAGAGCACAAACTTTTGAGTCCATTTTCATCCAAAGTTTGGGTTTAGCATGACCTTAGGAAGCTAAGCTCATTACTTAGATTTTACTCCTCTGACTGGTTAGTGTTCCAGTCCCTATGGAGAGTTTGATTGATGACTCCTGCATCACAAAGTTTCATCATCAAGTCTATGCTACTGTAGTCCTCCATATGTTTAATTCTCTTGTTCAAAGAAAGTATTTAAGCCTATGCTGACCATTTCTCAAGACTCTTGACTTTTAATGTCATACATACCCTCTGTGTGTCTCATAGTTATAAGAACCTGTAGTCCTACCATGCACCCTGGTCCTACTTTCATTATGGGTAGGTAACCTTGAACCCAACAGTCGACATCTCCTCATTGTTCGTTCACTGGGGGGTTTCCCTTGTGTTCGACGACAAGAAATATATTCACACATTGGGATTCATGCAGTGTCTTGGATTCCATTAGCCTTATTGGTGGTTTCCTCGCCTTTGCTTGAATGTTTCCTTATTGGCTTCTATTCAGAGGGTCTTTTTCGTGCACTACTTGCATCTGGTGCATGTGAAAGACACATAGGAACATTGGTTCTTGAACATCCTCTTCATCTGAGTTCCTCCAAATCATCAAGCTATTTCTTTGTACCTCATGCCAACTAATGAGAGATGCCTTAATGCTCTCCTTTCAGCAGGTCTCCTTCCATCGACTTCAACTCATCTATTCGGGAAATGAGACCTAGAGTCCTATGAGTACCTAGAGGCTTGCATTCATCATTGGTAGGTTCTCCCACCATCGATAGTTGGGAATACATCAATGTCCCCTGATCGATGGATTCTTCAAGTGTTCGACCTTAACACCTTTATTCACACTTGTAAGAATGTACTCGGTGCCTTGATACCTACTTTCATTATTGGTAGGTTTCCTTGCATTTGTTAATGGTATACCTCAATGATCGGTAATGAAATGAAGTCTCATTGTGTTCAACATCAAATCCTCTATTCACATAATGTAGACTTGCACCTTTGGAGGATAGTGTAGAAGACATTCAACTTACAATAGAAACATTCCTATTTTGTTGTTTTCATTCATTGGACCAATACCTATATGACTTCAGTGATCATGGGAGATCAGATTGTACTCCATTGTATATAGATATCTTCAGATTGATTTTGAGACTGTCTTCCAATGGTCCTTGTTCATGACTATGACAACCTATGGCATGTGTCTACTTTGTATTTCCTATTCATGGCCACAAACAACTATTTGGTATATTTCCACATGGATTTGCAGTGTAATTCAAATTGGCATCCATGTGTACAAAGTCATTCTGGATTGTAACATTCTCATGAGAAACTAACACTTCTAGTTGAGTCTCCATTACTCCACTTCTGGTAATTATAATGTATTTTGGCCATTTCAGACACTCCTTTGATCTCACACATTAGGGGTCATCTGTTATAAAAAATGTTTCCTCACCCCATGCAACTTGATTGGATGGAGTTTCCATTTACCTATGCAGACTTGAAGTTCCTTGTTGTACCTTCAAGAGCCAAAAAATCATTTTTTCCACATATATGCGCCCCTACCAGTTACACAACATGTGTATACACAGGTTGCACCACTACATCTTGCGTACATCGATTTTGGTTCTCAAAATTAAAAATTGTGTCGGGTTTCTATGTCATGTCACAAGATCCATGATCCTTGACATTCCATATACCGGAAACACTTCAAATTGGCCCTTCAGTTCCACTTTAAGGCTATAAATTGAGCCATATCCAAGCCGTGGGGGAGGGGAGAATTCATCCTTTGAGAGAAAAGATACTTTGGAGAAATTTTCACTTCACATTGAGTCTGCATCCCTTTATCCTTTAAAGTCTGAATTCATTGTTCAACCAACAAGATCTTCCTTCTTTGGTGGAGAACCACATTGTCTCCTTTATATGAGCTTTCCTTTGGCAGAGGATTGAAGTGGTGGAGGCCCATATGGAAGGGATTTAGTTTCTCAATTCCGAGATATGCTGACACAGAAGTTTGTCACTTATACACTTATGTTGATCATTTTTAATAGAAATACTCTTTTCTCGTCCAATTGATATCTTACAAATATTTGAACTATTGTTCCATGGGTGTATTTATCATGTATGTGAATGGATTATGCTATTTTATATGCTAACAATATATATTATCACCATATTCTTGTGTATCTTGGTTGTTGAGGACAAGTTTCATGTATAAATATTTGAGTTGTGTGCTCCACGATGGTCGTCATCGAACGTCTGGATGAGGTAGGATCTTGATCTTGTCTTATTAGCATTTCCATTTATATATAATACTTAGGATTAGAGTTGATTTCTACAGTCATTCCATCTATTTTGGTTTACCCCATGCCATAGAGAGATTTTCCTTGTAACAACCTAAGACTAGTATTTTAGTTTTGTCAAACCAAATTAGGTGTTTGGATTTAAATGATTGTTCGTAAATAGTTGATTTAGAGATTCAGTTGTGGGTAGTATCAACTATATTATCTTTAAGAAGGAATTTTAAGGATCTACTAGTTTGACCTATGTAATATTTTCCGCAAGAGAAAGGAATTTGGTACAATCCTGTGCCAAGCATCAGGTCATATTTGTTTTTAGTAGTTCTGAGTAACTGTTTGAGGGTTTTACAGGATTTGAACAAGGTTTTGATATTATTCTTCGCCAAAAAATTTGAAATATGATTGGTAGTGTCCTAGATATAGGAAAGAGAAACAAGAGCACGAGGTGAGGAGGATGATGAGGAGATTTTTTATTTGGGATTGTAGGCTGAGATGAAGGCTTTGTTGATTTGAGAGAGAGAGAAACCATTAGACATAAGGGCCTTGGTTAGGTGGGATATTTATTTCTTAAGGAATCGAGGGGCAGAGATGTGCATGGATTAAGTAATCACAGTTTTTAGAGCAACATATTTTTGAGCTAGATGATGGTGGGAATGGGCATGAAGGTATCTACCAGTATGAGTCTTCTTCCTGTAAACTTGTTGGGTAAGGGAGCCATCGAGAATATGGAAAACAAGAACATCCAAAATGGGGATAGATTTATCCTTTTGGATTTCCATAGTGAATTGGATAACTAAGCATCTTTAAGGATCTTATGTTTAGATTTTATTCATCAAATTTTCTCATTCCTAGCCCTAGTTGTTTTTTTGCTTCACCTCCTCTTTCTCTCTTTGAATTGTTCTTTTCCATGAAATACTATGGTTCTTTTCCCTTTCCATAATTTTTCTTCATCCAACTTATGTCTCATATCTTCTTTTAAAAAAAAATCAAACTTTTTTCATTGTTTCCTATTCATTATAATATATTTTCTTAATTTTTATTATATATCACAGTGTTAAATATATGACTAATTTATTAATTACATTAATTTATCATCTAATATTAATGACTAATTCAATATTTATTATTTTTCCTCTTTGGAATTGTCATCGGTCATTTGATAATATTCCTCTATAAATACAAACCTTAGCGATAGTTTATAACATATCAACTTCATTTTTCCCTAATGATGGGTTGAGTGTCCACTCGAAACATTGGACATTTCAAAATTTCTTACCTAGTTTTTCTCTAGAAAATTTGTCTAGCAAAGTGATTTTTATTGATTTGAAGGTTTTTGAAATTATTTAGAGAACTTTGATAAGGAGAAGCCATTATTGTCCAAGATATTGGGAGAAAAAAAAATGATTCTAATACTACAGATGTATGGAATTTCTTTCATTACCTTACACAACATTGGAATTGTAGTAAGGATGTCTCTTTGTTTTTTGGATTATTCTCATTCAATATGAATGCATTCTTGTTTCTATTTATCTCTTATTTGTTTTCCTATAACCATGGAAATGGAATTATAATTATCCATTTAATATAGAATTTTCTTGATTTATATAGATAGTTATCTGTATTTCTACCTTTCAATAACTTTTTGCGTAAGGTGAAAGTAGGGGTTAAGTTAATCATGTGTCCATTCCTTTTGTTTATCCATTTTTAGCTAGGAAATTTAATATAGATCTACATGTTGTATATAGATAAAGACATATTTTCATATGCAATTTTCATTCAAAACTTAAAATCCCATTTTAAATTTAGTAATGGATGCTAGCCCAAAATCCAAATGGGATCCCTATTGCAAACAACGTGTGATCTAATTGGGACCTCTCATTAGGGAGAACCCTTGATATTGAAGAGGCCATTTCCCCTATCAACACATGTGTGCCTAAATATTATGATTACAAAGGACCACCTTCACACTCCTCTCTTTGAATCTTTTCTACTCTACCTTTCTCTTCCACTCTTACCATTCAATAAAGGGCCTTATTAAGTGATGGGTTGGTAATTCATAAGCTAGCATACTTCTTATAAATAATTTATTTTTATAAAATATATATGGAGTGGAAATGTCTCTACAACGTTTTTATTTGTGAGAAAGTGTTGAGAAGGCACTTAGTCAAATATTGCATTGTACCCAAACTGACATTAATATTGCATTGTATCTGAAAGACAAGTGCATTTAGATGTTTAAGAAGATTCACACACATTGATGTATCCCATGATAAATACCATGAAGATCTATTGAGATACTTCCATTTTGTAAAACCAACATAGATCCATATTAAATATAGATCTGTCATGCACTGAGTGTGATCATATCCCTTGAGGTGCAAATATTTTCTAGATCGTAAAATATTCAGGAAGTGTTTGCACCTTTAGGGATTTGGTATATCTTGTCTCATGATAGATCTTGATTTAAGATGGATCTATGCTAGTTTGTATTCACTCACTAGTACATTTAGGTCATTTTCTGATGGCATGTTCATAGCAATTTCCACTTTATATTGTCGGGAGAATGACAAAAATTGGACCCCCTCAAAATTAATTTCACATCACATTGTTATACTGACAGCCCATATATCGTCTCTTGTGTGATGTTTCTAAAGGACATGTGCCATCTCTAATTTCACTTTCCAAGCCCGCTATGGACGTTGCAACCACGACACTAGAACGTCTCACCTGCGACGCCACAAGGGACATTGTAAGACTGATGAGAGACCTATATCTCTGACGTTTACACCATCACAAAATAGATGTTTATTGAGTCAAACATGCGACATCACGAAACCACATTGGACGTTGTAAGATGATGTTTATGCTATATCAACGATGGGAGGGATGTTGCACAATATGTTAGAAGAGGAATGTGAACTGCAACAAGGGACGTCACAAGACTGATGATGTGCCATGTATCTCCGACATTTATGATATATCAACGACGGGAGGGATGTTTCACAATACTTTGGAAGAGGAACGTCAGACGGGCGACGAGGGGTCTATATCTCTAAAGTTTACACTATATCAACGATGGTATGGACATCAGAAGACCGACGACATGTTGGTATTTAAAAAAAACATAAAAAAAAAGA
>ML786307.1:450743-461239 GCA_009831015.1 Picea engelmannii | reverse complement strand
TATATATATATATATATATATATATATATATATATATATATCTGGATATTGCGTAGAAGGTACGTAATCTGTGCACAATGATTGTGGAAACGATGCACATTTAAAAAAATTTGAAGTTTTTGTTCATAAAAGACACCATCAAAATTAGAGCAAGTTCATATGAATCACCCGAGGTCTCATCTTGTTTTTTTGTGTTTTCCATGTTTTTCTTTCTTTGTTGTATGCCAACATTCAAACTTCTCATAGTTTGTCAGGCTCTTGTCTAGCACCGAGTTGAAGCTCTTGTTGAAAGGATACCCCAAGGAGCTCCTGTAAAAGAAAAATGCATTAAAAACTAGGTGAAATTCCTGGCGACCTTGATGGCCCATAGATGCAACAAATTAAATGTAAATTTCTTTGTTTGTGGTGTCTACCCAAATATTTCAGTTACAGAGAAAAAAGGAAAAAAACCTTCCCACATTCCAAAAATGGTCCTTAAATCACAATATGGGCTTGTAGTTGTGCTAATCTAGAAACAAACTTTGGTGTGTAAGTTTCAAGTTTAATAAGTTAGCATCCTCCCTTACTCCAGAACTATAATTACTTGATGGCCTTGCCTATTTTAAAGTGGATTCCTTAGGTTTTGTGGTTACTTTACTTGTAGGATGATGATGCATGTGTACTATGCGGAGTGTGGGTGGCCAATCCCATTGATGTTGGCAATGCTAGCACAACAATAATTGTTCCACTCTAAGTAACTTGTTTCTTTCTCGTTTATGCTCTTCTCTGAGTGATTTATTTGTTGGAAACAATGGCTTGAGGTATTTGGCTACAAGAATATGTTGAGATTCTCTAGGTAGAGTCATGAGGTGCTCTTGTATGAATCAAAGTTAGTTGAATATTATTTTGCGCTTGTTCAAGAGATAGATCCTTGTTTTCATCCTAAGAATGTTCATATAGATTTTCTGGATTTTCTTTGATTTGGGGGGTCTATGTATCATAATATGTTTCGTTAGGTTATGAATTTTTTTACAGAGTGAATCATACCAAACATTATGAGGGAAATGGCCATTCCTAGCAGGGCGAGAAGTGAAGATGGAATGGGGGAAGATGTTAAGCATGAAATACCAAATGACCTAGGTGAAGTGGATGGAGTGATTGATTGGATCATGAGTATCATAGACTAAGAGGGGCCTTGTTTTGAAGAAGTTTGTGTATGTTTCACCAAATTGGTGGTAAGAATGGATGATGACAAATTTGTAGGGTCAATAGAGGATAGGATTGGAGGGGAGGTATCCAAGTGGAACCTGAAAAGATAGGACAACATGGTCTGAGTGAGGGTAGGAGAAGTAGAAGATACTTGAAGATCATGTATTTCTTTTTGTAAGGAATTTCTAACAAAAACATAGTCAACAACATAAGAGCAACCAACAAAATGATCTTTTACCATTTAGGAGAAATCATGAGTCTCCCAAGCTAACCAAGTGTTTACCATAAGGTGTCACTACTCTATCCACCGAATTATAGTGTAAAACATCCTTTTGAAAGTACACCGCCCGAGTCATCAATGGTTTCCGAGTAGAGATCATGCCTTATGAACTGTATGCAACCGATTTTTAATTTGAAGTATCTTACAATAAGAATGTTTCCAATAGCCAATAATTTTCATATTTTAGGTTGTAGATCTATGAAAAGAAAGCCACCAATGTCTGTAATGGCTTAAGGTGATGAGATTGGAGGAAAGTATCATGCACTAAATAAAAGTGTCTTTAAATGAGGTTTCATTTCTAAGGATACCCATAAGAACCTTGCATGAACCTCTCAGCCTTCAAGTTGGATAATGGGAGCTAGTTAATCTTTGTGAAGACATGCGATCCCACTAGAACCTTTTGAGGCAAGCCAAAGTTACGATATGTGCACTTATAGCTGGGAGTATCCAAAAATGATAGGGAGTGGCTTCTTATAAGTTATGTCGAATATGTGGAGATGGGGAGTTAGGAACTAAGCAATCCTTTATCTTATGTTGTGTAGAATACTCAAAAATCAAGGATAGGTCGAATTTCAATATCATAACCTAGGAATAAAAAATTCACGAGGTTCTAGTAGGATTTTTTAGAAAGTTTGGTTGAGAAAATGATGCGTGCAAGAAGAAGAGGTTTTTAAAGTAGATTCCACAAGGAAACCAACCTTTAATGCAGAGCGAAGGAGACCAATCCAATGGAGTAGGCCCTGTTCATAATCTAGGTTGTGTCATTACCCCACCATCTCTAGTTATTGTAATCTCTTTAAAAAAGTCGCACAAAATGAAAAATATGTTATCCTATCCTATATGACCATTCAATCTCGTGAATAGTTTAATAATAAACACACACACACACACAAAGATATATATATATATATATATATATATATATATATATATATATATCCCTATCTACCATGACATTGTATAAGTTGCAACAAAAAGTATAATATTATATTATACTAAAATCTTGTGTTCTACCATTGCATGTGTAGAAGTTAAAAACATCTCTTTTAAGTATTACTAAGCGTTGTATTCTATAATGTTGGTGCAATGTAGATGACATTCAAAGGTCAGCTGATAGTGGAAGTCCCTTTCTATCAAATGGAAATACAACATGTATACAATGTAGTATTTTCATAGTTGTAAATGATAAATGCTACATAAGGATTTTTTTGTCACTGAAAGCTTTTTGTTAAATGTATTGACAACCAAAAGTTATGACCACACATCTCAAACTGATGAATTATGATCCTAGAAAATTGTTATTGTCTTAATATACCCTTGAGAAATACTGATTTAGTTTTGAAATGACAATATTTCATTTTTCTGTATTCCATTCTTTTCCATTTGGAATTTCAATTTATCTGGAGAAAGTTATGGTTGCACGAACACATGGTACTCCTTTAAAGTGGATATTCAAGAATCCCTACTCTAATACCTCTTGGTATGCATCAGATTACAATTGCGAGTTTTTCCGATAACACTATATGTTATAACTTTTGAATTTATTCATTAATTAATATAATCTTGTAAGTTGCAAATGTAACACCTCTACCATGACACTGTAAATATTGATGCTCCAGGGAAAGGATCTCCTTGGGGGATATGACAAAATCAATTTTGAAGTAAAATTTTTATATAATGAAAATATAATTTGTTGAGGGCTCAAGGGTAAGGATCCCCTCGAGGGATATGACAAAATCATTTTGAAGTAAGATTCAAATTGGGAAGAGGCCAAGATTTTGATGTGAAATGGATCAGAGAAAAGATGAATTAATATGATTGCTTCTTGGTTAAGCCTGAGAAAGGGGAGATTACTAACTTGATGAGTCTTTAGAAGTGGCACACACGTAAATACCTTCCACCATTATAGCAAGCTAAGTACCCTAATAGACAAGTACCCCACAAGGGAAGTACATCACCTTCTCCCTTGCATTGAACTCTATGGTAGCCAATCACCTATCACATTTACAATCCCATATCTCATATAAATACCCAACATGGGATGAGAAGGGGGATGAAACTTGTATTGTGGATAAATTCTATAGGAGAAATACTCCTTGAGAGGCCATAATGTCATTATCTTCCACAAGTGGGAGGGGTCGCATCATGAACTAGTGGGCTCTTCATCTTGTGTATCTAAGTCTTAAGACCCCAGAGTGAATCCATTTTGTTGACGCAACTGCATTTGCGAGAGGATGATAGTAGAATATGGCTGCGAAAACATAATGTTGAGGACTGGGTTGAAGACCCAAATTGTGTAAAGGGTCAGGTCTAGAACTGTGTGTGAAGGTTCATCTGGATAAAAGAGCCAAGAATTGTGTGTTAAGGGTTGGGCCTGAAACAGGGTGTGAAAGATCAAGTTGGAATAGACCTGGAACTATGTTTGAAGTTTCAATCCTAGAACTGTGTCTGAATGACTGGAAAAAATGCCACAGTAGTAGTGCTTCCTCTATATTGAGCTATAGTAGTCTTCCAATTATCCTTACATGTTTTACATTTAAAACTTGTGACTAGCTCTGCTGGTTCTCTTTTGACCAGTCTCCAAGCCATGAAAAATAATTGTTGTAGATACATTTTCATCCCAAGTACAACATTGAACATGAAATCTTACAATGTAGTGAACAAAAACACATTTACTACTAAATAGGGACCATTCAATCTGGACTCTACAGTAAATGACTCAAATTATGAATAAAATCGTAATAAATTATTCTTAAGGTTAAATTCTACCATAAACTAAAATTTGTGGATAAACACCAATGTGAAGGTGACCACTGGAATGCACTTTTGGTATTTAAATATAGACATAAACAAGAGTTTAAATTGAATATCTCTCAAAGTGGTCTCATTATGGTTCAAAAAGTAGGTTTTTTCGGAAGAATGCTAGATGATGCATGTCAATGTGTGTCGACATGAGGTTGGTTAGTTGGAAGCATACTTTTAGTCCATATTCATACGGGGTTGTTGATTCCCAGGCCAACTGAGTCTTTGTCGAGTCCGAGTGTGATAACATTTTGGACCTCTCGCAACTGACCTGTTTTGATATGAATTGTAAAGACGATTTGGTATTCAAATGATATAGATGATATGCAAGAATACTAGCAAGAAATATTTAGCTCAATATATGGATCTTGGGTTGAAGAAAATAATGCTATGGAAATATTCAACCTACAAACAAAGAGTGTTATAGGATCAAGTTCTTATTTGATAAAAAATCAAAATTTCCTACAATATCGAGACACCAATGGTAAATTTGTCACATTGGGAAACATAAATGCCCAATTATCCTTTAGAATAAAATGTGGAAAACAACCTAGAATCAGAAGGGAATAAGCTATTGGGACGACCAAGCTATCGAGTAGTTAGAGATATATATTGCTAGTAGCTAGTGGATAGAATCTTGGATATTCAAAAACTTTATCAGTGAAAGACTTTCATAAAGAAGCAAGCATCAAATGCATATTACATTCAGAAAATGAATGAAGTTGCACACAAGACTAATGTCAAAAATACTTTTCCTTGTAATCCTTTCTGATTTTTCTTGTGCCCCAAAATCCTACTTCCACGAATTGCATGTTTATATATATTTTGTTTTTGGGTATACTTCATGTTGCTACACATCATATTTGTTTGAAGAGACATAGCTTTCAGACTTTATAACATTTTAAGTTTCATTATAGCATATATAACAATAGGAATTTGTTTCCTATACAATTTAGTTGTCATTCTTTGATTGTCATGGTGGATTTTCTTGAAGCTATTTTATAGATTATCTATACAGATGTGGGTTCCTCTTTTTGTGACAATTCATCACTGCGAGGAGTTATATTTTTTATTTCATATGCAAATGTTTGACATCATAAATATTTGAGAACACATTGGAGAACATCATAAATATTTGATAACACTTTTTTATAAGAGTTTCATGTGTTTGATACTAAGAAATGGAAGCACTTGTAAGAGGTATAGAAGAAATAGAGAACATGAAAAGTATTAAACATATGATGTATCTCAATAAATTATCACATATCAAACCCTGCATTAATAAATAATCACATAACAACTCATAAACATTAAACATAACCAAAATTGATGGTTATATAAACTATGTTGAAAGGAGCAATCACACCTGATCTGATGAACCGGTTGACGTAGTTGGAATGGTTGCCCCCATGTGATCCTCTTTAGCTGTATGACCCTCTGTTTGTCCTGAGCTCCCCTCACTCGATGAATAAATATCTTAAAGTCCAAAATCATTCAACCTCCATAAATATATACAAAATCAATACAAGTCATATTTGTAATGCATTATTTATTCTAAGATGCATTTTTATGAGAGTGTCAGAACATACCTGAATGAGATCCTATTAGTTTCAAGAATAATTTATTGGAGCCACGGATATAATATTGGATCAAACAACCTCCCTTGACTTGAAGTAGCAACAACGAAGTCAACATTGACTTTGTTGCTGCTTCGTTGGATTGAGGGAGGTTTTCTCCAAGATTAAACAGATCCAATAAATTATTCTCTACTGAACAAGGCCAACCACGTGAAGGCGAAAAATTTTATGGCCCTTCCCTCCCCCCTCACATCACTCTCAATTTCCCAATACCCAATCTATTTTCTACTAGAAAATATGCATTAAAAATATTCAAAACTGATAGAATGTGATTGTAAAGATATGCAAGAAATCTAAGCTAAAATAACTACAAAGTTGTTTGATTTCAATTTTCTTTGAACATTAGAACTAACCATCTATATTTCATTTTTTTCCAACATGAATACAAAAAAGTATTTCATAGAAAATATATTTTATAAATAGTTATTAAAATATTGTACATCATCATTTAGTTTTAGCTAACCTCTTCTTCTTAGCTCTAAAATTCCTAAGCATTTCATCAATATCAATGTCTTCGTTGTTTGGATTCTCTTCAAAATCTGATTGTCCTTGCGTCCTCTCACACATAGAACACCTATTCGTTGGGTACTCATGGGGTAATGAAGGCTGTTGTGATGAGGCATCACCTACAAAAGAAAAAAATATAAAATTTAGATGGCCAATTTTTAAATATCATTGAACTAGTTTAGTAATATTAAAAAAACACCTGCAATGTCATTGTTTACCTAGTGCACTGGTTGGCACCTTTGGAATGGTTTCCCCCATGATCTCCTCTTCAACTGTATGACCCTCAAGTACAACATTCTTTTCCATTGAAGCCACAAACTTTAAAAGGACAATCATAAATGTATAAGTAAAAAAAATTAGAAGTACAAAATGTATAGCTATGAAATTATTAAGTATATGATTAAAATAAAGCTATATTACCGTCATGTGACTTAGTCGTAGCACCATCATGGGGCTTCACCCAAGTGGAATGAGACTGCATGAGAGAACCATCTTCTGGTTACAAACCGCTATCAATGCACTTCTCTCCAATACTACTAGTGGGTTGGTTGACAGTGATGCTCCCCTGATTAAAACAAAGTTGTAACACATTAAATTTATCGATGATATCAAACATGACTATATTATTTTAATACTTAAATGTTAATGTGGATTGAAATTTATTTACCTTGTCC
This sequence comes from Picea engelmannii, assembly GCA_009831015.1. Classification (NCBI taxonomy): domain Eukaryota; kingdom Viridiplantae; phylum Streptophyta; class Pinopsida; order Pinales; family Pinaceae; genus Picea; species Picea engelmannii. The sequence continues at coordinate 454,151 of ML786307.1, read as the reverse complement.
TACAAAGTGGTTCTTGGTAACTTCCCCAATATTTTCCGGTGTTCAACTACAACTTTATAGTTGTACTTGTAACCAAGATGGAGGTCTTCCTCCATGGTTTCAGTACCGAACTCATCACCCTGAATTTCATAAGAGTATGTATTTTTGATGTTAATGGCTGCAATTACCTATAATTTTGAAGGCGATACAAATAAGATATTTGGGTACTTACAATTCGTGACTGCAACTTCAAGTAGTCGCCCTAGCCTAGCCTGTGTTGGCCACAATTGACAAGCCTTTCTTTTGTTTCCTTTGAAGTGTCAGTCAACCTATCATCAAAAGTTTCAAGTATGTTAATATATACCACACTTTTGCTTAAATCTAAAAAAAATTAAAGGTATTGAATTGAAATTGTAATTTACCTTCTGGGACCAGAGGGTGTTTTACCTTCATCTGTCAATTTTTTCTCTTTTGCATCCTCAATGAGGGACTTCCACTCCTTCTCTGGAATCATCAGAGGACTCTCATACCTATCATTTTGTTTCAAGTGCTTCCTATAGGTTTCCCACTCATATTTTAAATATTGGCCAACTGCAGCGGTGGCCAAGGTTTTATTAAATGTGTCTACACCAAAAAGGCTTTCAAGATAATCCATCAATTCTTTTTTGAGGTTGGAATTATGGGAATTCCACCTCTACCATATGGTGGGCCCAAAAATAAGCAACGCCTTGTTCTCCAAGACCCTATAAAAATCATTATTCCCTACACGCAAAAAATATTATATGATTATTAATTTAAAAATAATAATTTAGATGATTTATGTTTTCCTACATAGAGAAAATGAAACAATTAAAATTTTAAAAATTCCTCGTAACTTTAACTTGCCTTAATGGAATCCCTTCCTCGTTGACCATAAATGTGCCCTTAAGGGTCCTCATGCTGGTCACATGTCTTTCTTTAGGAAAACCAACCATAAAGTTGGCCAAATCATCAGCCTCATCTTCGTCACTACCTCCAGATCCTACCTATGTGGCTTCTTGGGGGTGTGTGTCGTGGCTCCCACCTAATGGTGTGGAATGTGGAGATATGAATAACCGCATCTTGGTAAGTATATGAGGGCATGCGTTGGTACCCTGTGGAGTTTGTGCAGTGCCACTACTAGCGACACCATGCATGTTGGGGTTAACATGATCCAAACATGTCTATATAAGAAATAAAACCTTTTTTCATTTAGATAATGTAAAAGTTAAAAATGACAATTTCATAATTGATCTCATAACATAAATATAAAACCACTTGAAATTATAGTTATTACCTTATATGTGTTAAGCCTTGTCATAACTTCTTTGATCCTTTCTTTGACTTCAAAAGTTTGATCTAGAATGTCTAACAAGTGAGCCAGTTCCTTGTTCGCTTGATTGATATTTTTTTATTAATACCATAGGGTAGGGGGATGCATACAAATCCCTTTCTCCGAGAAAATCATCATCAAAATCATGGCCCAAAGACTACATATTTCAACAAAATAAATGTTTTTTTTAGTTATGTAAACAAATAAAATAATTGATCGCCACAGAAATAAAATGCACATTAAAGACAATTTGAAAATTGTTGTTTGTTTACCTGTTCTGAGGCTATTGATTTACCATGACCAACCTACCACATTAAACTAAAATTAGAATAGTGATCATGATTATGAGAAATACATTCAAATGTATGAGAAATAAAGTTAGTTCATGAATACGCATGGGACAAAAACATGGGATGCTAAAAACATAAAATTAAATAGTGACTAAAGAACATAATGAAAATCATAAAATATAAGAGCAATTGTTTATAGGTTGGGTAAAATAGTATATGTACCGCCCCCATAATATCAATGTCTGTATCTATTCGATTGAAATTTTAATCAATCAATAACTCTTCCCCTGCAGTTATTGATTTTATTGCACATATGAATACACAGTTTCCTTCACGCCCCTCAAATACACAATCGGGTTGCTTATTTATGGTCGCGGGTCGTGTATTGTTTATAAACCCTGCACTATTCCCTGTTGCTTTTGGCCTTCCATCAATATAGATAGTTTCTCCTTTATTTTGATCATTATCTTTTAGTTGTATATAATTTGTAGCCAAGCCATATATTCACATACTTTTTGTATATTGGACTATTCATATCCAATATTTGTAGATATAACAAGGTTCAACATACTCCATCAATTCAATTAATCCATCGTAACAGACCTTTATTCCATCCATGGAAAATATCCCCAAACCATGTAATGACGATGGAGAAATCTGGTATATCCTTTCGTTTACACAAAAATCAATGTTTATTTTAGGAAGATCCTTGGGTACCCATTGTTTCACTATATTTTTGTACCTCAAGGGAACCTCGATGTCGTCTATGCTCTCATGATCATAAGAAAATGATCCTTCTTTCGCAAGAAAAAATTCCATGCATCTATGCAATTTTCTTCTGATCTTCTCACCTCTAGTTGATCTCTGCCTATTAGACCTACTATATGTCTCACTTTCCTCTATTCTACTTGAACTTCCCTCACTCAATGACGATAGATCTAAAAAATACCCGTTTTCTTGTACGTCCTATAAAACCATCAAATGAGAGAAACATTCAACCGGTTTCCTATACAAAATATATAATTAAATTGCATAGATAAAACACTTATTTTCAAACAAAAAAATTCCAATGAATTGTTTTCATATGAAAAATATCTCACTACCCAACCATAAGAATCCAATGTAGATGCAAGAAGGCATAGTGGTCTTCCTTCCCCTTTGTCGAAGTGTCATTTATGACATTCGACAAATTCAATAAATATTTGTTTGGTAAAACCCACGAAGATGAACATGAGGTAGTTTCAAGGTTTTGACGGTGTGTGTTATCCACATTTTTGGTTATCAAGATGATGACATAATAATGACATGATGATGGAAGATCTAGCTCTTCTTTAAGATCATTTTCATGAAGAAAGTTGCACTTATCAGTTTCTCTAAATCACACTTTTGAAGATAGTACGCAGGCTGCATATATATTGTTCTGCGGACATACTTGATTTCCGCAGGCTGCATTCAGTCTGACTGCGGACTTTCCGCACTGTATTAATGGCCAGGGTGCGGAAATGTTTCTTAAGGGAGAAAACGAATAAGTTCTCGATCCTTCTAGAAGGAATCTTCTAGAAGGGTGAGTTGGAGTTCGAATGGTTGGCAAATTCATGAATCTCCAGATATCTTGGGATTACATTCTATCCAAGTAACTAAACAGTCCTTTCCTATATATTGAAGAGATGATTCATGGAAAGGGTTAAGAAGAACAAGTAGCAAATTAGCAAGAGTAAGATATTGGAGAATTGGTGAACTATTGTATGGAGAATTGATGCTGCAGCAAATAGAGACAGCCACAAGGTT
>ML786307.1:403179-443805 GCA_009831015.1 Picea engelmannii | reverse complement strand
CCCTCTTAACCATAAATAAAATATCACATAGCCCCAATTTGTATCAATAATATAATTCCCCAAAATATTTTAACCCTAGCAATGACAATCAGACTTTGGATAAGAAATGAAAGGCACAACACATACCCAAGTGGTTGTTCTATAAAAACCCATGAAAATTTCCACTGGTTACTCAAGTGATAACGTACCCAAGTGAAATCCTACAATGAGTTCAACCTTTATTTTTATTTCTCATAATCCACTTTGAATGTGGTGAATATGGCATTCTCCATGGTATCCAACTAAGTAAATACAGTAACAACTTAAATATAAGGCTTGAAAACAATGTTGAACAACACAAAACCTTTGAAGATGATTCAATATCCATGTTATAAAAGTCTCATTTTATGGTTGTAATCCTTTGTCGGCACAAAATGTCCTGTATACTTAAAATTGATTAAATTCATCTTGTATATCATTATCAAAAGAGAACATATCCATGAAAAGTTCAAAAAATCTTCAAGTCATCCTAATCCTTTAAGGTTCATAAGTGATTACATCAAATCTAGTTTGGATGTTACTCCACCACCCTTTTATAGGGCCCTTTAACATCACCATTGGAATTTTGTACACCTCTTCAACATCAATATAAAAGAAATTGAAAATCCATAAATCTTAAACATGCCCTGAAAAAAAACTCCCATAACTTCTACCACCATATTCAATATTACTCATTTTCTTGATAACATTGCCCCTTTTACTTGGTGCTTCTTCATTGAGGGGATATTCCATGTGTCCTCTTCTTTGGTAACATGGGAAAAATCCTCCCATGTTTGGATTAAAAGCTTTCTTATTGTTCTATTTGGTTTGATAGACTTTCCTTTTCTCGCTTTCACTTCAATTAGGTAGTGATAAGACAAACCTATCACTTTCTCCATGTTCACTCTAACAAGGAAAACTGAATCATATATTTAAAAACCTTTTTTGATGACCTATTCGCCATTGTGACACAAAACCAAAATAAAGAGAGATAATTATGTTAGTTAATATAGATGCATGCATACTCAAGCAAATAGCTATAATAGTTAGCATGGATGCATGCCTACTGAAACCTATAATAGTTATCATTGATGCATGCCTACTCAAACCTATAATAGCTTCTAATTTTAATGTGGCTTGATTTACTTATCAATCACTGCATTAATTATTCTAACCACCACATTCGATGCTTCCTTTGATCATTAAATCACCATACAAACCAAAACTTGTTTTTATGTGAATTATCATGATACACTAACATGATACTGACATCATATGTTGTATTAGCACTCACACTAGCCTCATGCTAGTGTATGTTGATGTATGTTGCAAGATTCCTTTTCTCATGCTTCAACATGAACATCATAACCTCTATTATCTTACCATTTCCTTACTATCATTGGGTGAACCTCATTCCTTCACTTGCATCGAACTAACATTGTCTCCCTTAGCCTATTACCTTCGCTAGTTTAAAACTAATTGTTGTTTCCTATTGCCTCTTTCCTTCCTTAGTCCTTAGGTAGTGTTGCCCATTTTTTTCTCTCTTCTTCCCCTTGGTCCTTGGTCACTGGTTTTGATTTACTAGATAATTTTAGGCACTTGTTTGGGGCACTCTCTTACTCTATGGGACCTATTTTCATGTGTGTAGTGATTTTCATGATTTGAACTAGGCCTGCCTAAAAGACAACTTCCCTACCCCCTTCATCAAGCAAGTCATGATGCATGTGCAAGATATTAGGCACTATCACTCATGTATGGGTTTTTTAGGGGTATAATCAAATACAGATTTGACGTTCTGATAATGTAATACCATGTTCACTACATTGTGGGGCACCTTCACCTACCATGTTATACCTTTCAATCTCAAAAAGGTTGAAGCCACATTTTAGTGTGTAATCTTCTATGTTTTTTACGATTTATCCCACATTATCTTGGCTGACCTTGATGATCTCACTAATTGATCAAATAAATGATCGCTACACTTAGAATACCTATGCACTATTTTATTATGGTGTTACATGCATAACATTCATTTGAACCCTCTCAAATGTGTCTTCTACATCAATTTTAGTCACCTATTGGAATTTGTCGTCTCCTAGAAAGGAATCATGGTGGACCCATTAAAATTCAAATCCTTAGTGAAATACTACCTCCACAAACATTGCACCATTTACAAAACCTATAGGGAAAGGTCAATTTTTTAAAACCACTCCATCATCATAATCGTTCCATTCTGCAAGTGGGGGATTGATTTCATGAATTGAAACCCAACATTTGGTGGTGGCCAAAAGTATATCATCATGGTCATTGACTATTTCACAAAATCGGCCAAGGCCATGCCAACCTAAAACAACATGGATGACACAACCAATCAATTATCTTTTAACCATGTCATCACATTATTTCGTGTCCCTAAGAAATTAGTCTTTGACAATGGAAAAAACTTTAGGAATGAGGTTTTCCAAGAGTTGGATTCACACTTGGGTTTCACACATGAATTTGTGTCACCTTATTATCTACAATCTAATCACCAATTAGAGGTCATAAACAAAATCCTCAAAACCATGTTGTAGTGGATAGTAAAGGGGACTGAATCCAAGTGTTTGGCCATGTTGTATGGCCACTCTTGGGGGAGAATCTAAATATTCTCCAATGAATTGTGAGAATTACTATCCCATGAGCATTCTCAATTCCCCCATCCAAATTTTCTCCCTCTCTGTTCATGGAAAAACTTGTGTGAAACCAAGCATTCTCGATTCCCCCATTCAAATTTTCTCCCTCTTTGTTCATGGAGAAACTTGTGTGAAACCAATGTTGTTATCCTTGCAATTGGTGAGAGAAACCCATGTAATTGTGTCTATTAAGAGCTTGTGGAAATATGTGATTTTATATTGATAATTAGAAGAGGAAATGAGATGGTTTTGAGGGTAAATCCATGGCTAGAATGTCCACAATAGTTGAAGAAAACACCACAATATTGCAACCCTATTAGTGTTTCTCATGGATTGTTTCACATGAATATTTTTATAGCAACAGTGAAGACATATTTTCAACTCTTATTAGGGATAAATCTAGTAACATAGTGAGGCTATTGTGGCAATAAGTCCAGTAACATATTTCCAACTCTTATTTTTAATTTGTAATTGCTCTCTTTCTCTTGAGTGCTAGGGTTATTTACGAAATAAGAGGGGTGGCATGGTTTCTTCCTCGCGGGCAGGATGGTTTCTTCCTGACGGGGATTACTATAACATGTTAGGACCTACATCATATAGTCAAAGGGGGGGGCCTTCTATTACTATGGAAAAAGGAAAATCTCAATGCCTCCAACCAAGATTCTCTTGATTTTGGAAGGTGAAATACTACTAGGGTTTGAGGAAAGTATGAGTAGGGGAGAAGAAGGAGAGAGTTCCCTCTCCTTCCAACACAAAAATGGAAGTAACAAAAACTTTTAAAAACAAAGCGATTATTCTCGAATTAGCACTGTAAATTCAAGTGTGTAGAGTTACCATCCTCTCCCTCTCCTTTAGTCTCGACGTCACCTGATCAATCCCTCCACTCGGTCTCAGTGTCACTGTAAATCCATCCACTTGGTCTCAGAGTCATTGTAAATCCCTCCACCCAGTCTCAGAATAAAAGGGGACGAATGATATAAATCTACAATGCAGGAGGCATTGGTACCCAAGTCACTATAAATCCCTCTGCTCGGTCTCATATGCAGGTCTCGTGTGTAGGGGCAAGTATCAGAGTTTGTGGTAGAGATATTTTGCACCGAGGAAAGTATCATAGTTTGTGGTAGCGAGAGTTTGTGGTACAAGTATCAGAGAGTGGGGTATCTATTGTTGGGTTATTGTTCATTGTGCAATTTTTGTTGTTACCATGATATCATGACTATTGTAAGGTATTTTGGGGTTAATATGGATTTTTTCCTCTATAATGCTTTAGTTATGGTTGTTTTCCTGATTGACCAACAAAGTACGTATTGGTTCATGCTAAATATTAATGGAATGTGACCCCCACTGAAATTTTTTATTTTCTTTATTTTATATAGTTATGATGTATTATATTATTGCTTTGTATATGTGTTGATGAATTAATATAATCTAGTAAAACATATGTTGCGCTCTTAAGTAGATAGTTGTATTGGTTGGATTAGTTTGTTGGTCATTCAATACATTGATATGGGTTATTATCTAATATGTAACTTATTGCATAAGAGTTGAGGGGAAAGTATGGGTATTGAGTTAAAGATTAGTCATATTGTGTGACCCTTATGCATTCTTTAGTCTTAGCATATTGCTTCGAGTGAGACCTTCCCCTTTATGGGAATTGAAAATCAAAATGATTATACTACAATAGATACCCTATTTTGGATGTCGATGTGGATCCTAATCTAAAATTGAGCCAACAATGGTGAATTTTATTGAATTCACTCATAGTGTACCCTAGTTTCTTTATCTGATCTACTAATTCTTTGGGGAATTATATTTCCATAATCAACACATTGTTGGATTATTGATTGGATATATGGTGCTCTAGATCCACCTTTTGTGTGTTCATCATATCTCTTGTCTAATTTTACTACCAAGGTTTCTTTTGAAGTAGTTGATTGAATTCTAGGTGAATCAATTTAGTTTTCTGTGGATGTTTATCCACTTGGATAAATCCATTTGTTAAATAAACCATATATTTTACTATTCATATCAGCCAAATATAAATGCTTGGCATAATCTATATGATTTAGCTACTGATATTTGAATGATCAATTGACCATGGGTGAGACCTTTTTAGTGTTGAAATATTGAGCATTGTTGTTTTAGAGATTGCTTGTATCGACTAAGCAATAGTCTATAGAAGACTAGTTGTCTAACTAGATTTTGGAAGCATTGATGACCTAAAATTGGTAAGGTTTGGATTGATCGCTATATAGTCATTTATTTTCCCTAGCCCGTAGAAAATATTGGAATAGGCTTGTAGATCAAACATTGGCAATTTTGTGTAGCTCTTTAAAGGACCTACACTATGAAAATAGTCAATTGAAGTTGAGTGTGGTTGATAAGTGTTCCTTTAATAAACTAAATAGTTTTGATTGACTACCTTTCTTATTGACTAGAACACTACCCACATATGTTTGAATGTGAAGTGAAATCTTGTTTCAGTCTAATTATTGGCTACAAGATTGTGTGGAGGAATGATCCATTAGAAGAAACCATCTAGCATAGTCCACTCATATTTAGATATTAAATGTGGTATTGGTTGACAAGAATTCGATTGGTGCACTATTTGACCATGCATCATAGTTGGTCAGACTGAGTATTGGTGTATGTATGAAGAATTTGGTTGGTTGTTTCCAAGGAAGCTTGGAGTGTATGCCCAAAAAACAAGTTCCTTCATATCAACCAATAATAGCATCGACCTGGAAAAGATTGCATGGTCAACTAATATTGTAGAAGTCGAGCAATAATTCCATTACTATAGATCATAGTTCTATCTATATTGTTTTTGTGTATATTTCCTTACTATTGTACAAGAAAATACCAAGGACCTATATCCTTGTAAGATTTATTATTTGTTGATATGGAAGCAAGTTCTCCTGACCGAGTCGAAGATTGACCAATAAGTAGGATAGTTTATTTATTCATAATCAACTAAAGTTCAAACTTTAAGTACTTTATACCCTTTGTTGGAAATACTGGGATCCTTTGATGAGTATGAATAACTAATTTTGTAGAAATTGTAGGAAATTTGCAAGAACAAATATATTGCCTTGCAAGAATCTCATGATCGGCTTCCTAAACAATCAAATGCCTTAAAACTATTGTTTCTCTATTGTGAACACAAATGGAATATTGAAGGATTATCTAGACAACCAATACCTAGTCGGAGGAAGAAAATTCCCTCTTTTAGACTAATGTATTGTAGGGATATGATGAAAAATATAGAAAGATTGATGTCTTGGAAATAAAATTGAAACATGTCTTTAAGAATCTCATGGATTAATTTGGGGATAAAACATATTTAATTGATGATTTGGAGGAGGAAGTTAAAAACCACTCTTATACAACTATTACTAGTTTGAAGGAGAACAATAATAGGTTTGATGTAGCCAATACCCAGGTAAATAATGAGGCTTCATGCTTATAGTACTTTTTTTATGAGATTCATGAGGAAGTTTGTCCCCTTCAAGTAGACAATGTTTAATTATTTGATGAATACCATTATTTTAAGAAAAAATATGAACTCTTGTTTCTATATATGACCGAGAAAGATGAGCCATTAAGGGATTACAAGATTACAGATAGGGTCTTGAACGTACAAACTGTTATGTAGAAGATCTTACAAACTCTTCGATTACCTTTTATACATTTGAAGATTTTGATTATATCCCTATTAGTTATAATGATGATGATATTGATGTTGACGCCTTCTCATGCTTTGTTGAGTACCAATGCTATGTTTTTTCCTAGTTTTGAGAAACATACTACATGTATCAGGTCCCAAATATTAAGTTAGATAGGATATACCGGAGGTAGACTTGGGAAGAGTGGACAAGTAATTGTTGTTCCCATTAATATTGAGCCAATATCCCCTAGAGGGTCTTGGATATGATGATATTTCATCAACAAATAAGAATGTATTTACAAAGGATAGAAGCGTATTGTTTGTTGCAAATGGAAGTCATTCAACTAATTTTTAAGAAAGAAAATTGAGTAATGATGATTATGTTCAGTCAAATGAACATTGGGTTGAACATAATATGGTAGAATTTGTAAGCCCCCAGGGTGTAGAATAGTCAATGATGGATTGTGAAGGAACTATGTTATGTGAATTCATTGGTTTGAAAACCTCAAATTACCTTATGTGTTGAGTGATGCGCCGCATTGGAATTCCTCGAGGTTATAGTGGTAGTTGTCGAATAACATGACCCCATGTCACACGAGTGCATGCTCGACTAGTTGTTGATTTCTCTTGTCACAAATAGACACACACACACACACACAAATAGTCATTTTTTAGTCTAGACACCCTCACATACCGTCAATTCATGTGTCTAGTCTAACCATGTCAAATTTCTGTCCATACAAGCACAAATTGAAAAATTTCAACATTGGCCCCATTCACATGTCATAATTTATATGCGTCGGTTTCAAGTAAATGAGCAAGTGATGCCACCCAAAAAATTGGCCTTGTAACCCTTCACATCAATTATTCTATAGGCTTGTTGTTTGATTGTGAAATTGTTTGTGTGAGTCATGTTTGAGTATGGAAACCCTCCCACATTTTCATTGCATGCAAGTATTCTAACCATGTCAAATTTTAGTCCATACAAGCACAAATTGAAATCCCCATTCACATGTCATGATTTATATGCACTGGTTTCAAGTACATGAGCAAGAGATGCCACCCAAAAATTTGGCCTTGTCTCCCTTCACATTAATCAACACTTGTCATGTGCCTATATCTAATTGGTCTTCTCTTTGGTCACCTTTTCTTTCTTAGTTCTCACACGACCATGTCTTATTTGACCCCTTTTCATGACCTAACCTTGATAAATATTTATGGACTATATCACAAGTTTGTCAAAACGCACTAATAGTTGATAGACAAGTACTTAAAAAATTGCACAAGCTTCGTCAATTATTTGATCTTATCTTTGATTTTTTCTCTCATCTAAGCTATTGACCATATTCCACTTATTGGCCACCTAGTTACAGACCATTCACTTATGTGGGTATAATATGAGTAATATTTGAGTCTTGAAACCCTCCCATACCGTCAAGGCATGCATCTAGTGCAACCATGTCAAATTTCAATGACTACATGAAACATTTGATAAAATTTCAATGTTGGGCCCATTAACTGGTCACTTTGCAGGGTCGATGAGAATCAACACTTATTATAGTAATCAACACTAGTCATGTGCCTATATCTAATTGGTCTTCTCTTTGGTCAGCTTTTCCTTCTCAGTTCTCACACGACCATGTCTTTTTTTACCCCTTTTCATGACCTAACCTTGATAAATATTTATAGACTATATCGCAAGTTTTTCAAAACACACTAATACTCGATAGACAAGTACTCAAAAAAATGCACAAGCTTCGTTAGTTATTTGATCTTATCTTTGATTTTTTCTCTCATATAAGCTATTGACCATATTCCACTTATTGTCCACCCAGTTAGAGACCATTCACTTATGTGGGTATAATATGAGTAATATTTGAGTCTTGAAACCCTCCCATACTTTGAAGGCATGCATCTAGTGCAACCATGTCAAATTTCAATGACTACAGAAAAAGTTTGAGAAAATTTCAACGTTGGCCCCATTAACTAGTCAGTTTGCAGGGTCGATGAGAATCAACACTTATTCTAGTAATCAACACTAGTCATTTTCCTATATCTAATTGGTCTTCTCTTTGGTCACCTTTTCCTTCTTAGTTCTCACACGACCATGTCTTCTTTGACCCCTTTTCATGACCTAACATAGATAAATATTTATGGACTATATCACAAGTTTTTTAAAACACACAAATACTCGATAAACAAGTACTCATAAAATTTCACAAGATTTGACAGTTATTTGATCTTATATTTGATTTTTTCTCTCATCTAAGCTATTAACCATATTCCACTTATTGGCCACCTAGTTACAGACCATTCACTTATGTGGGTATAATATGAGTAATATTTGAGTCTTGGAACCCTCTCATACTGTCAAGGCATGCATCTAGTGCAACCATGTCAAATTTCAATGAATACAGGAAAAAGTTTGAGAAAATTTCAACGTTGGCCCCATTAACTAGTCACTTTGTGGGGTCAACGAGAATCAACCCTTATTCTAGTAATCAAAACTAGTCATGTGGCTATATATAATTGGTATTCTCTTTGTTCACCTTTTCCTTTTCAATTCTCACACAACCATGTATTATTTGACCCCTTTTAATGACCTAACCTCCATTACTGTCATTAATTTAGGTTAGTTTATAGGTTAATTTAGTTTAGTTTGGTTTATAGTTTAATTTGGTTTGTCAATATTTGTTAATCAATTGTAAAACAATTGGAACTTTTCTCGAACATCTCTCCCATAAGTATTCAATTCTTAATATTGATTACAACAACAATTAACAACATGTAGCATAGGATATAAAAAAATGAAATAAAAATTAATAACATGTAATTAACCCACATAAAAAAATATTTAAAGAGAATAATTCATACAAATTAAAATATCTATTTATGTACGTCATCCAACGCAACATTTGTATCATCCTTTTTCTATATCTTCTTCTTGTTAATCCAAATCGACATTTGTATCATCATCTGGTTCAGAAACAATGTTGAAAGGGTTGATGATATCATCATCGTCATCAATGTCATTTCGAGCATATCTTCATCGATATCATCATCAAGAACCGGTGCATTGTCTGCCACGCCTAGTTCATCTTCTTCGTCTTCTTCATCCGTCGACCCATATTCTTCCTGCTCTAGCTCTAAATCATATTATTCTTCAATATCATCTTCTTCATATACAATATACTTTATTGGCCTTCCTCTTGGATCATATCTAACAACAAATGACCAATCCCTCTCACCTGGAACCTTTGAGTTAAAGACTTGTTCACATTGACTTGGAAAAACATAGTGGTCATTTTATTTTTCAAAAACCATTGTTTTAATCATAGGAAATCCATTGGCATGTTGAATAACAATTATTTCCTCATCATGTTCATGCATTTGTAACTTATACCATTTGACATTGAGCAAAACTAATTTGAAGGAATTAACGTCACACTCAATTATATCATTCAAAAACCCATAGTATATATTTTCATATTCTCAAGGACGTCTGTCACTCCTAGAGGAAACATTAGTGACCTAGAATATTGTAGTTATTCCATTATCAAAAGTTTTCCTGGTTTCATCCAACTGTTTGATGTGAAATTTAAAGCCATTGCACCACATAGCCTTATGGTGTTTCAACTGCAATATGATAGACATGTAAAAGATTCATTGTCAATTAATAATAAGAAAATTTATATAACTTGGAAAGTACAATATGAAAAAAACACACCTACAGTCACATTAATATAATATAAAATAATTGAATAAAATGGGTGAATTTTCTTGCCTTTCCATCTTTCAAACAATATGCTAAATTTATTTCCCTCTGCGTAACATTGGAATCTCCATTACGACGATCTTCTCTAACCAATTCAGACAATTATTTCCATGATAACCTACCACCATGATGTTGTTTACATTTATCAATCCATTCCTTCATCCAGTCAAAATTGTTTGCAATGTATAAATGTAGTGCATCCCAATCTTGAGCAACTGACCGATCAAAAAATCACAATTCACCAATATTAAATATTACTTATAATGTTAGGGACCTAACCTCCCTAACCCCACACATAGGTAGAATAATATAATTCCAAGTAATAAAGGGAAATATTAATAAGTCCCAACAATAAGGAAGAATAAGTCAAATGTAAGAAGACCAAATAGAAGCTTCCACTTCTAGAAGGATCTTCCTCTAGATTATTCTTTTAGATAGATAGAGTATAAATAGAAGTAGAGGGTATGAGAAATATTGTCATTTATATTATTGTAATAGAGCTCTACTTTGTTGGAGGTTTCCCCCTTGAAGAGGCAAGTGAACATCGCTATCAGTAATCAAAGTACTATTTCTGGTGTTATTCTGGTATTGTTTTGATTATATCATTTCTTCTTTGTCATTTCTAGATAAAATTTATATGTTCTACTTACTATTTTATATCTGGAATAATACAAGTGGTATCAGATCACCTTCCTCGGCAAAAAAATGTGGGTTAATTTTTTTTTAGAGTAGATACATATTCTGACGTCTTAAAGCTACAAAGATCTGTCATTACATGCATAAACCCATGATCGGGGAGTCATACACACAGGAAATACAAGTGGTACCTAAGCACACATATGTTGGCCACCCTTGTAACCCTTGTTGGTACCCCTTCGAGTAGTAGAGCATCAGACAACACATGTATACAGATCGACCTAGATCTCTTGAAGCCCTCCATAGATAACCCGATCGGTCGCCTGACTACTATAGTGCCACTGAGAACAACACTTAGGAAGATACTCTCTAGTACCTGGGTAGTTGGGTAGTACGACTAAGGGCACGGTCTAGCCTCCTTAGTTGGTGCCCTGATATATTGGGCCGAGTACTGTTGTTGGACCCCACACGTATATTAGATAGCTATAGAACAGGGGAAACCATTGTCTATAGAAACCCTGAATATCCTACCCATGGGGATGGAAACAAAAGACAAAACACACAAGATCTATTACCACGCAATTGTGCCTTCTGCATTCCAGTTTTGAAATTACTACACATTTCCTCCTGTTAAGCGTTTGGGCATTTCGTCGTTGCAGTATTATTCAGGTCGAAGTATAATTCCACAAGAGTAAAAAAAATGAGTATAGTGGTCCCGCCAACACACTTATTTGGGACCTATCCCACTGGGTTCCTCTATTCGCCCTGATTCCAATGATACCTATGATTTTTAAGACAATTTTTTTTTGTGGACCTAACCCATCTCCGACACCCTTAATTGGATCCCATCCCTTAGGATCCCCCTTTTCTCCCTGATCACAATGGTACCTATTATTTGAAACCCTTTTTTCTCCGTGGTCCCACCCACCCCTACAGACTCCTTTTGTTCACCCTATACCATTTTCCTTCTCCTTTGTCCAAATGACTACCACACGAGCCCAAGAACTCAATGCCTTGATTGATGACAACCACTGGCAGAAGGAAGACATCAAGCATATCATTGAAAACATTAGATACATCAATTCAACTATTGATATTCTCAAGGAACAATTTTCCCACATCAAAGACCTCCAGGAACAATGTTCCTACATCAAAGATCTCAAATAACACTTTCTGGGCCATTCCAAGAACCCTTCCTCTTCTAAAAAACCATCTTATCAAGATGACCATGACTCTTACCATTACCAAGGCCCTCATAGTACCCACTTTTCCCGAGACCTCTGCCCTCCTAGAATTGAGGTGAACAAATTTGATGGATCAGATCCTATAGGCTGGGTCACCCAAATGGAACATTATTTCTCTTTTCATGGCATTAATGATGATTTATCCAAGATTCGTTATGGTATCCTACATATAGATCCAGAACGATTACAATGGTGGCAATGGAAAAAAAGGCATGCCAAGGTTATTTTGCTTGGACACAGTTTGTGGCCAAACTTTATGACCGATTTGACTCTGACACCCAACATTTAGGCCATTTTACCAAGTTAAAGTAGTCTGGGATAGTAGAAGACTTTATTTCTGCATTTAATCGCTTGGATTTCATAACAAAGGGCATGTTAGATGCTTTATTTAGCGAATGTTTTATCAGTGGACTCAAAGATGAAATTCATGCCCATGTCCTCATGGAACGCCCCTAGACTTGGTTGGAAGCTACTCAATGAGCCAAGGAAGCCCAACATATTGTGTCCTCCCATAACCGCAAACCCTCCTTTCCTCCTCTCCCTAAGCCCACCAATTTTTCCCCTCATTCACCTCCCCTTAAGATCCATAAATTAACCAGGGCTAAAATGGTTGAATGTCAACTCAAGGGTCTTTGTTATAATTGTGATGACAAATATTTTCTCGGGCACAAGTGTAAGGGACAAAAGATTTTTATGGATGTGACTGAGTATCGTTCTGAAGGAGATGTTGTTATTCCTCCTGTGGAGGAACTAGCATCACCTTTTGACCTCACCCCACCCTCTGACCCACCAGGCATTGACCCGATGATTTCACTTATTTCCCTCACTATATTCTCTTCTCCCCAGACTCTCAAAATAATTTGTTACATCAAAAATAGGAAAGTCATAATCCTTATGGAAAGTGGTAGCACCCATAAATTTATTCATCGCCGCATTGCCCAAGAAGTCAATTGTTACATCTGTGCTGCCAATAATTTTCAAATCATGATTACCAATGGTGGTTCGTTGAAATTTGGGGGATGATGTGAAAATGTGCGACTGGAAATTGGTTAGTATCACTTGAAATCACATATGTTTTATATAGACATGGGTGGTTGTGGCATTTTTCTTGGTTCTAAATGGTTACGCACTCTAGGCTCCATTCTCATTGATTTTAAGGACTTAACCATGCAATTCCAATAGCAAGGACAAGAATATAAGTTCCAAGGCATCATTGCAGGCTCCCCTGAGATCATCAGTTCCCATCGCATAAAAAATCTCCTAAAACAAGGTCATCCAGGAATTATATCCCAACTCCACTCCATTCATGTTGTTGAGACACCTTCTTTGCATCCCGACCTCCAATCTATCGTCTCCCGCCACCATGTTGCTTTTACCACCCCCCAAGAACTTTCCCCTTCTTGTGGAGTCCATGATCATTCCATCCCTCTCATCCTAGGTAGTCTTCCTCCCAATGTTCAGACTTATCATCATCCCTTTTCCAAAAAGAATGAAATTTATAAAATTGTTCATGAATTACTAGAAGCCAATGTTATCCTTCTTAGAACTAGCCCATATTCTTCCCCTGTGATCATGGTACTCAAGAAAGAAGGTACTTGGTGCATGGGTCCTGATTTCCTCTCCCTCAACAAACTCACAATCAAAGACAAATTCCTCATTCATGTCATTGATGAACTCTTGGATGAATTGAGTGGTGCTTAGTACTTCACCAAATTGGATCTATGTTCTAGCTACCACCAGATCCATATAAAAGAAGAAGACATTCCCAAGACTACATTTCATACTCATGAGAGTCATTATGAATTCTTGGTAACGCCCTTTGGATTGTGTAATGCTCCTTCCACCTTCCAAAGTCTTATGAATCCTGTCTTTTGTCCTTTTCTCCATCATATTGTATTAGTTTTCTTTGATGATATTCTCATATATATTAAAACTTGGCCATCCCATCTCTCCCATGTGAATCAAGCTATCCATCTACTCTCTAAACATCAACTTTTCCTCAAACATTCTAAATGTTCCTTCGTCATATTGTCAGCAAGGATGGTGTTTGATTCGATCCTAAGAAAATTGAATCTATGCAATATTGGCCTCGCCCTAAAACTCTTAAGAGCTTGCGTGTTTTTCTGGGTTTAATGAGATTTTATAGGAAGCTTGTTTGGAATTATGGAAAGATTGCAGCTCCTCTCACTTCACTCCTTAAAAAGAATTCTTTCACTTGGAATTTTTCTTCATATCATGCCTTCCAAGCCTTAAAATATGTTATGTGCTCGACCCCTATCCTATCCCTCCCAGAATTCACAAAGACATTTGCATTGGAATGTGATGCTTCTGGGAAGGTATTGGAATCTATCCTCTCCTGCCACCATGTTGTTTTTACCACCCCCCAAGAAATCCTCCCTTCTCGTGGAGTCCATGATCATTCCATCCCTCTCATCCCAGGAAGTCTTCCTCCCAATGTTCAACCTTATCATCATGCCTTTTCCCAAAAGAATGAAATTGAGAAAATTGTTCATGAATTACTAGAATCCGGTGTTATCCATCCGAGTACTAGCACCTATTATTTCCCTGTGGTCATGGTACTCAAGAAAGAAGCTACTTGGCGCATGTGTCCTGATTTTTTCTCCCTCAAAAAACCCACAATCAAAGACAAATTGCCCTTCCTGTCATTGATGACCTCTTGGATGAATTGAGTGGTTCTTAGTACTTCACCAAATTGGATCTACGTTCTGGCTACCACCAGATCCATATAAAAGCAGAAGACATTCCCCAGACTACATTTCGTACTCATGAGGGTCTTTATGAATTCTTGGTAATGCCCTTTGGATTGTGTAACGCCCCTTCCATCATCCAAATCCTTATGAATCATGTCTTCCGTCCTTTTCTCTATCATTTTGTATTAGTTTTCTTTGATGATATTCTCATCTATAGTAAAAATTGGCCATCCCATCTCTCCCATGTGAATCAAGTTCTCCATCTACTCTCTAAACATAAAATTTTCCTCAAACAATCTAAATGTGCCTTTGGTTCCTCAGAAGTGGAATACATGGGTCATATTATCAGCAAGGATGGTGTCTGAGTGGATCCTAAGAAAATTGAATCTATGCAAGATCGGGCTCGCCCTAAAATTCTTAAGATCTTGCGTGGTTTTATGGATTTAACAGGCTATTATAGGACGTTTGTTCGGAATTATGGAAAGATTACAGCTCCTCTCACTTCCCTCAAAAATAAATCTTTCAATTGGACTTTAGTTGTGGATCATGCCTTCCAAGCCTTAAAATATGTTGTGTGCTCGACCCCTGTCCTATCCCTCCCAGACTTCACAAATACATTCGTATTGGAATGTGATGCTTTTGGGAAAGGAATTGGAGTTGTCCTCATGCAAGATGGTAGGCCCTTAGCCCTCACTAGGAAACAACTTTCAGAGCGACATTTGAGCCAATCCATTTATGAAAATGAAATGTTAGCTATTTTGCATGATGTGGATCTCTGGCATCCTTATTTATTGGGTCAACGATCCTAAATAAAAAATGATCATCAGAGTCTCATGTATTTCCTAGATCAACGAATTTCATCCCCGACGCAACAAAAATGGGTGACCAAGCTATTTGGATATGATTATGAGATAATTTACAAGAAGGGAAAGGAAAATGTAGTGGCTAATGATCTTTCCTAGAAATATGAAGAAGACATGTCCCTTTTCTCCCTCTCATTCATTATACCAGATTGACTCCAAGATGTTTGTTAGGAATGGTTGCAAGACCCCAAAATTTCTAGCGTGCTCCACCAATTGCAACACAATTCTTTAGTTTCTCCAAGGTACTCTTGGAATAATGAAGAGATTCACTACAAAGGCCATTTGTATTTATGCAAGAAATCCCAACTTAAATCCACATTTCTTTCTAAGATTCATGCATCACCCACAACCGGGCATTCATGGTTTACCAAAACCTATGAATGGGTCAAACATTTTTTTTTATGGGAAGGTATGAAAAAAGACGTCAACACCTTTGTGGTTGAATGTGAGGTCTTTCAAAGCAACAAGGGAGAAACTTTCAAAGCTCCAAGCACACTCCAACCACTTTCGATTCCCCCTTCTGTTTTGCAAGATATTTCTATGGATTTCATTATGGGATTACCTAAATCGGGAAATAAATCAGTCATCATGGTGGCAGTAGATCGTCTCTCCAAATATGCTAATTTTTGTGCTCTTCAACACCCCTTCACAGCCGCGAAAGTGGCTCAAATATTCATGGAAAATATCTTCAAGATTCATGGCATGCCTAATTCTATTGTCTCTGAAAGAGACCCCACTTTCACCAACAAGTTTTGGCAAGAATTGTTCAAGCTACAGGGCACCCAATTGCATCTCAACACTTTCTATCACCTCCAGAAGGATGGCTAGACTGAAGTTGTCAACAAGTGTTTGGAAACATATTTGAGTTTTTTTTCATCTGAGCGGAAAAATCAATGGGCTCAATGGTTACCCCTACTTGAATGGTGGTACAACACATCTTACCATACAGCTTCTCGCATGACTCATTTTGAAGCAGTCTATGGCCAAAATCCCCCATCAGTTCTCTCCTATATGCCAGGGGTATCGAAGGCTCATTAGGTTGAAAAATATCTTATCGTTTGTGAGGCTATTCTTTGTGCACTCAAAGACAATTTGGTCATGGCTCAAAATCTCATGAAGCAACAAGCAACGCAAGGTCGTTCTGAATGCCATTTTGTTGAAGGGGACCAGGTATTTCTTCGACTACAACCTTATAAGAAGACTTCACTCAAAGCTCAACACTGTCAGAAACTTGCACCCAAATTTTATGGTCCTTATATAGTGCTAAATCATGTGGGATCAATGGCCTATCAATTATCTCTACCTAGTCAGTCGAAGCTCCATCATGTTTTTCATGTTTCATGCTTAAAGAAGGTGATTGGAAGTAAGTGCCAAACTCAAACTAGTCTCACTGAGTTGGATGAAGAAGGCTTCATATGGTTTCATCCACAAGCAGTCTTGGCCCAGAGAGAGTGTCATCTTCATCAGTGCACCATCCAGGAAATGTTAGTTCAATGGAAAGATACACTTCCAGAAGATGCCACCTGAGAGTTGGCCACCATTCTACAACAATTCCCTCATTTGAATCCTTGAGGTCAAGGTTGTTCTTCAATGGGGAGGGCATGTTAGGGACCTAACCTCCCTAACCCCTCTCATAGGTAGAATAATATAATTCCATGTAATAAATACCAATATTAATAAGGCCTAACAATAAGGAAGAATAAGTCAAATGTAAGAAGATCTAATTGAAGCTTCCGCTTCTAGAAGGATCTTCCTCTAGATTGTTCTTTTCGATAGATAGAGTATAAATAGAAGTAGAGTGATGATAAATATTGTCTTGGATATTATTGTAATAGAGATCTTCTCTGCTAGAGGTTGCTCCCTCGAAGAGGCAAGTGAACATTTCTATTAATAATCAAAGTGCTCTTTCTCGTGTTATTCTAGTATTGTTCTGATTATATCATTGCTTCTCTATCATTTCTAGATAAAATATTTATGTTCTGCATACTATTTTATATATGGAATACTACATATAACCATGTTAAAAATTAATAAATGATGAAAGAATAAATATTAAATGAATTTTATCATATACACAAAAAAAATGGAAATTTATATTTATTACAAATATCCACAATTTAATTACCTCTCACTTTCTTCATTGTAGCTTTCCCCAACATCTGCTCCCCTTCAAATTTTTTGATGGAGTTCACGTCCCAAATGCAATCCACTGCATGCATATATTGCACTACTAATTTAGGAATACACTGACTAATATACACCATGGATTCATATACCATGTACCCCTCCACCATAGAACCCTCAAGACGTGCTCTTTGTCTAACCAAATACTTCCATGATTTCAAGTGCTTCTCCACCATCCACATTGACCTTATGTGTACATGTCCACACATTTCAATATCCTCAACTTCGTATATGAGGTAGTGTTATTGTGAATTGAAAAATGTTGGAGGTAGATACTTTTTCATTTCACACATTAGCCAAGGAATTTCTTGCTTTCAATACTTTATATCATCTTCATGGATTTCTTTCAATGAAAACCATCTACGGATCATGACGCAAGAAAATAACATGTTTCAACAAAACAGAATACATATTACATTACAAGTAAAGCACATGTCATTAAGTACAACAAAAAATTGAAAAACCTTTTTGCATATATATTGCAACTACTTACCTCATGTATTTTCCAAGATCATATATAACTTCTTTGACATTGTTGTCAAAGTCGCTTGGGAGAGATAGAGGTAGAACATACTGTAACAATAAAAAAGAATCGTTACTTGTTTCAAAACTAGACAAAAAAAAACAAAAATATCAAAAAAAGTGTACGGCCAATATATAAATATGAATAATAAAATTATTAATTACCTTAATGAAGGTATGTCAATCATGTGTTTTTACCCCACCAAATTCACCTTTCATGTTTGAACAAAAACCTATGGGAAATTTAATTCTTTGAATGACTTGTTTTACACCATTGCTTTGCTCTTTTGTTAATAACCATGGAAGGTTATTTTGGTCTCCATCACTATTTGATCGGATCACACTTTGCATTGCATGATTGGCTTCCTAAATGTCATTACAAATTTTGACAATTTTGTCTTTATCCCTCCCGCCATCTATGATTCACCATAATGTTTATGTCACATTCTTTCCAATATACATTGTATCAAACAAATGAACTATTTTTAGCTCCTCATAGTAAGGAAACCTCATGAATTAAGTGGGATAACATTGCATTCCTCGTGGAAGACCATTATTCATACCTTCACGATGATGACATTGATCAAGCATAAAAAAAATCAAAACACTATTTATCAAATGCAGTAAAATAAATTGAATAATTAAAATAAAATTTCAAAACATGATTCCATTTACGATACATAAACACAATGCGTACCTCGAGGATTAATTCTGTCATATTCCAACTTCCATAGGCAAGGTGTCATTCTTTGTGGTTTTAGTTCTGTCTCTTGTTTCTCATTGAAAAGATCTTTTCAGTAGTACAATACTTATGGTTCTTAGAGAGGAAGTGGCTATACTCATCAAACACCTCATTTCCTAAAAAATTTGACCAAAGAGATTTCGTCTTAGGACCACAAACTAGACATGCAAATTTACCCTTTGTTTGAATACCTGCAATAGATGGATTAGTGTGAATTATTAATATATGAAAAGATTATTTAAACAACATGCATGATATCTGCAATTAATTATATACTATTCAAGTGTGCAATATGGAACATTACATACCACAAAAATGTATTTCCCGAGGCATCATGAATTGTCCATAAAAGTATTCCACGACATTGAAATATTTTCTACCCAATTGGTTTACAGATGTCATACATAGTGATGCCCTCCCATAACTTTAATAGCTCGTCGATAAAAGGCTCTATATACACATTCATATATTTAACTTGGTACTTACCTAATTGTTTGAAATTACACAAAATTACTATCATAACAAAGAAAAGATATTATGCAAAAAAAGATAAAAATGAAAAATTTACATTCGAAAAATTAATGAAAAACAAATACCTGGAACAACCATTGTCAACATTTTGTGCTCCCTGCCCCCGGGGGGGCAGCTCAATTGGCAAGTGCCATGAAAATGAAGTTCCATGAGGTTTCGAGTTCAACTCCCCCCAACTTACAATGTGTGTCGCGTATGGGGCCTCGTGGGCACACCTGGAGGTTATAGTGGTAGCAGTTGGATAACACAGCCACATGTAACACGAGCACGTGCCCAACTAGTTGTTGATTCCTCCAGACATATAAAAAAAAAAAAAAACATTTTGTGCTCCCTTTTTATTGACATCCAAGTATGAATGTTATTATTGATAAAAAACAAATAGGCCACACTAAGTAAAAAAACCAAAGCTCTCCAAATGGATTAACACCGTCAGTTTCCAATGAAAGCCTAACATTACGTGGTTCATCTGTAAATTTTGGCCATTTTGCAGCAATTTCCTTAAATGCATAACCATATGCAGACATTCGAAGAACGCCATATTCAATTCTCTTTCGTGCATGGTAATCCATAAATTGTGCTATGCTTTGGCACTTGAATAGTCACTGCAAATGTGGAATTATGGGAATATGTCGGAGAACCTTTTGAGGCACCATTATTAGTTACTTGATTGGTTCGATATCTATTGATACCACATACCGGGATTTTTTTTTTCGACGCATGTTGTCCATAATATATAATATGATCATCAGGACATGTATCTATACTTTGATATTCGATTCCAATGTCTTTCATAATGGCATGTAAATATTGATATGTGCGAGGAAAAATATTTGACGAGGGTAACATAAATTCACCTAACAATCTAAAACATAAAAAATAACTAGTTAATGTAAAGAATAGTAATTGTAAATATTGCATTTTTATTTTACACATTAATTAACACTAAAAAAAGGGAAACAATTAACCTTTATGTAGATGTGATGAAACATATTACATACCTTAGGATCTGTATCATACAAGTGTTCGACAAATGATTCATAACCTTTAAGTTCACCAACAACAATGTAGTGGAGAGAATATTTTCTCTTGACCCTTTATAAAGTCATTTATTTGTGTTTTCAATCAGAGGTTCATCATAAATACCATCACTATTGTCCCCATGATCCTCATTTGGATGACCAAATAAGAATTAGATCATTTTATTTGTCCCATCATCTTGAACTATGTTATTATTGTCATTTACTTCCATGGGATCATTAACTTGATCTTCATTATCCGCTTGATGTTCCTCATATTGTACAACAACATTTCTGCTACTACTTGGTGCTTTTTGTAGAAAGTTAGGGGGCAACTCTAACTTTATAATTACAAACAATCATGCAAAATTGGTGCATGTATGAAACAATATAAAAGTTTGAGAATACAATCAATATTAAAACAGATAATGAATATATATATATAGATAGATAGATAGATACTATGGGACAATATTCATTTGATCCCCCGTCCATGTGCCCATATTTTCTACAATGTTTTTTTAGATGTTTCTATTAAAACTCTTTCGGGACGTCTAGTACAACAATTTTTGCAAGGGCAATAACATTTACCATCACCCTTTTGACCCTCTTTAATTTTTTTCCCACCTATAATGTTTTCTAACATTCTTCCCCACACACATATACTGATGATTATCTTATAAAACTGAGTGGTGTATAATAGAATATCTATTATATTTGTCTATTATAATATATGAAAAAAAACTTATTTTTTGTTTGCCAAGAAGACCTTATACCCTTTTTGAACTGTCGTTGTTATAGAAAACTTGTCACAACATCCGTAAAATGCAACATATTTATATATTTTATAACGTCGCAATTCCGATGACAATTGACCAAGTCAATGTTGACTTTGCCAAATAGTGGGTGACCGTTAGGGGGGTGAGGACCTAGTATCCACACCATCATAAGAGAGACACACATTTGATGTCTTCGTAAGAGCGACGACCTTCCGAAGACGTCGCAAGAGAGACGATTTGAAAATTACGTCGCATGTGCAACGATATCGGGCAGGATGGAGAAAAAAACTTAAAATTTCCTCTATTTTTTTACAGTATGGTCAATTTTGTCCATAACGTCGTAAGTAGATCATCACAAATTTTCCAATATGTAGTAGTGACTATATTGTAAAATATTAAAAAATCGGTGAAAAATAATCAAATCATAATTTAAATTTTATTTAATATTTATAAGACAAATACAAACCACATTATCAAATGAATGGGTTATGGAATTTTCAAGTTTGAATAAAAATATGGATTGAGTTTTCTCATAATAAAAATCTACATAATTTTTAAATAGTCACAATATCCAAAACTACATCAAAATTTGAGACATTACTACATCCAAGATATTTAAATAATATATATTATTTAAGATTTGATATGTCTTGTCTAATGGTAACTCTTAGTTAAGATGTATCTATGCTAGTTTATATTCACTATATTGTAAAATATTAAAATATGGTGAAAATTAATCAAATTAGAATTTAAATTTTATTTAAGATTTTATAAGACAAATCCCAACCATATTATCAAATAAATGGGTTGTGAAACTCTTAAGTTCGAATCAGAATATGGATTAAGTTTTCTCATAACAAAAATCTACATAATTTTTTAGTATTCACAATATCCAAAGCTACATGCAAATTTGAGACATTATTGCATCCAAGATATTTAAATAATATATATTATTACATCCAATAATTGGCTAGATAGTTATACATTGCATTACAAAGGTAGCTTGTTATGTTAGTGGTTAGACTTCTTGAGTAAAAACTTATAAGCTGGCTACAACTAGTAGCTACGTATGAATTAGTTGGAACATGATTAATGTTTAATACTTTCTTAATTGAGTATGTGCGTGTATGTGTGTGTGATTTTAAACTTTAGATTAGGGTCGACATTATACATTTTTATTCGCTTAATATTCTATAATTCTTTAAAAGTGACACTTGTTAGATGCAAGTTGAGAATGGAAGGAATTGCACATCTCCCTCGTATTGTCATGTAGAAAGTGCTTCTTGACACTATTGTATTTGAAGGAACATAAAATTTAGGGTTGAATTTTTAAAAAAGAAAATGCAAGTGCAACATGTTAGCACTAAAAGTCACACTTTGACTGCTAAAGTGTAAGTTCAATACCCATTAGAATGTAAAAGATAATTTTGGTTTTGAATAGGTGGATCATTAAGATGGAGAAAGAAAGAGAGAGGGCAACAAACTGCAGATCAGTAGGCTACGCCAATGGTCAATGTAGTCACAAACATTCTACTCATCGAAGGCACAAAAGTTGCTCAATAGAATACAATATTATATGTTGATAGGTGGAAGAATGAAGAAGGAAAACATAAGATAGAATGTTCACTAAATAGATATCCTCTCAATTTAATGAATCAACAAATACTTGAATATAAACAATGACTGATGGGCAAAATACAACAGGTCCTCTGCTTCTTAGGGATCCATAAATCATTGACAACCTTTAATCCTCAAATATACAATATATTCAAATAAGAATATATATAAAAAAAATAATTGAAATCTGAAATCACAACTCTCATGAGTCTCCAATATCAGTAATGCTTACAATCCTAAAATGCCCACAGGCTTACAAATGAACACACATAGAAAAATTGCCTGCTCCTACTCTCTCTAGCCTCTCTTGGCTCATGAATCCCCCTTTCTCCAAGAGATCTCTCCTTCCTTAAATATAAAATAACATCCAAATAACCTTAGGATGTCAAATCCCATCTACTCTATTGGATTCTAAGCCTTGGAGATAGGTGGAAACAATCAAAGAGACAAAAATCCAACAAATTGCTAATTTTCAGGAATTTGTTGGAAGTCATTAATAAATTGTTTCCACCTCATTGCATGAGGCCTTTGATGGAGATAAATCCTAGGTGCAGGTGTCCCTTGACATCTAATTGATCCTTGAGAAGCCATTCGAATCCTCCTTGACAGGTGGCAACCTCCCAACAAGGCGAATATCAAAATTGTGACCGCTATAGGAAATTTGGTAGCGTCGCTGTAAAACAATTGGTAGTGATACTTATATGTCTAATATCTATCAAACCATAACACATTTGGAAACACTGAGAGAGGTTTTTGTTATTTGGATTGTGATGAACAAACACCTCCTTCAGTTTTCAAAAATACCTTCTCAATTGTTCACAATCCAAGTTTCAAGTTAGTCACTCAAAACTGGCAGAAGCGTCCTTGCAAAATAATTCTGCACAATTCGGTCTCTGCCAAAATTTTGGTAGCACCTTTTGGTAGCGCCATCCTGGTGTTCCTGCAAGTAATTCGGTAGCACCATCGTAATTCGCAGCTACATCACTTCAACGTTGAAAATTTTGGTAGCATTCGACATGAAAACAGATTTGGTAACAACCTATGGAATTCATAGCACCATCATTACACTGCTTAATAGATTTGGTAGCATTTTAGGTACTAAAATGGCAGACCATGCTATATAGACCATTCCGCAGTGCCATGGCGCTATGGAATGTTTGTGCTCTTTTGTATGATGAGACTAATCGAGAACCTTGAGTTGATATGTTAGAAGCTTGCATATGCATGTAGAGGTTATTTAGTTGCTTATGGAGAGGCAAGCCTCTTCTGGCTGCAAATTCTTGTGCTAACACAACGTACTCTATCAGTAACTGAAAATTGGACCTAAATATTAGAAATCTTTTGAAATGATAATTTTGTACAACATAGTTGGTATAGGTGAGAGGCTTGAAAGCATGTTGTAATTAATTGGAATTAGAACATTCTAATAAGGCCTAGTATGGATGTAAATGAGTGATAACATAAATTCAATAATAGGAAAAGCATTGCCATGATGATAGAAAAAACCCTAGTAAAAAGAGATAAGCAAAATAACACCAAGTAAACACCCAACATTCCACAGTTAAATTTATTGCAAATCTTACTAAATAAATTCAAGTACATAAGAAAAAGTGTTGTAATCATAAATTTTGGTTCTTTCTACCACGAACCTAGTTCAAAGTTTGATAGAAAATAAAATCTTGAGTGTATTTAACACACAAATATAAATCATGCATTATTATTAAATGTAGTATAGATCTCACAAACCATGTTTTTATATCAACAAAATATAAATAATTCATCCATTTAAATGTTACACTTAAATGTTACACTTGAGAAAGTTTTGGCTCTTAATTATTATCATATATACAACCAAAACCTGACATCTTCTTTGTTATGCCTAAGTTCAATGTAAGATCAACCACATTTTTCTCTGAAGCAATCTCATTCAATTTTTTTGAAGTCACAACAATATTATGTATATATGCTAAACCAATTGAAATCTCACTCATGAGTCAAAATGTTTTCTCTATCATACCATTAAAAATAAAATTTTAGGAAAATTAATCTGAAATTTTAAAACCAATCATTTAACAGAGATAAAATACTGAACATATTTAATACACAATATAAATAATGTGTTATTTTTAATTGTACATATATTTTTTTTTAGTATCAATTGAAGATAAATAATTCTTCCATTTAAATGGAAAGAATTTACAAAAAATATTATAATAAAATATAAAATCAAATACAATATAAATAGATTCCTACAAAGGATTCCGTATAATATCTTCAACCTCATACTTTGCCTTAGAAAGGATGAAGAAAACAATGATCAACCCTTCAACATAATGGATGGAGTGTGCCTATTATAATGAACCCTTTATTATGCATATGTTATTTAATATTAACATAGAGTCAAAACCTCCATACCATGCCTTCTAAATCAAACATTGATCTGTGAAATTCGCTCAACCCATGGTATGGAACTCCCAAAATACAGTGATCATAAGGATGCAATTAAGTTTCAACCCCCAAGATTTAGCGACTCTATTAAAATCAAAATTTGCAAACTTTTGAATTTCATTTTTAGTTTATGGAAATTCTCACGTGTTTTGTTCTCTCTCACAACATTGAAAAGAAGTGAAAGGTGATTAAATATTTTGGACTGGAATGGTGATATTGAATATTATAATATACAATCAAATACAATATAAATAGCTTCCTACTAAGTATTTCGAGCAATATCTTCAACCTCATACTTTGATTTAGAAAGGATGGATAAAACATTGATTTTCTCATAAAAATAATGGACAAAGCATGCTTGTTTTCATCAACCCTATACTATGTAAATGTTCTTTAATCTCAACATGACATACCATTCTTTTTGAATCATATTCTAATCTATACAATTTCTTCAACCCTCGGTATGAATCTCCTAAACCACAACGATCACTACTACATTTTGGGTCAAAAGGAAACATTTATACGATTTGGTTTCAATGTTTACACATCAAAATTGGGCCTTTCAATAAAATCATCCCATTTTAATCTACATAAGGCTTCACATCATTTTATAGACATTTCTATATTGATGTCTTACACTAAAAAATAACTATAACTACATCATGTCGATAAGTTGACATCGACATGTGCATGTTTTTCATCTCTTTGGAGACATAAATATAATGACACCTTGAAATGTTGTCCAAATGATGGATTGTTGCATCTTCGTAATGTTTAAATTGGACATGAGATCAATGTTATCTTAATCAAAATGATATTATGGTACATCAATATATTAACGCCAAAACAATTGAAATGATGTATTTGTGTGAATATATCGATACCAAACAATTGAAACAATGTCAATGGGGGCATTTTATGATGAAACCCCTTACCATATATCATTGTTTTTGTGTATCGGTATCAGGAGAAAACTCTCTCTCCTATGTGGGAAAGGGGAGAAAATTAACAGATCACCTTTGATTGAGAATAATCCCAATAGGAGACTTCACAAACATCAATGCTTCATTTCGGTTTTTTTTTATCCAACAAAAAAAATGTAGGGTATACGCATTAATAGATCCATCAATAGCCTAGATCCATTAGTATACCTAGCATAGGGAGAGATAGGACTAGTAGCTAAGGAAGCATCAATAGCTAGAGAAGCAAGGGTTGTAGGTTAAACATTTGATGCACTTGAACCAATTACCATTAACATATACACTACTACCACACTAGAATCTCTTCAAGGCGATGTATAAACATGTGGCAAGAGCACCAGCATCATGGCAACAACTTCTATAATTATTGGCCACAACAATCACATGCCCTCATGGTGTACATGAGGGCTCAGAATTTGAAGAGTAGTCTTCATTTATTCTTTATTGTGGTCAACATATATAGACCCATTTTTTGTTTTTATCATGAGAGGATGTAGAGCTAATTTTTGTATATGACAATAAACATTTTAGAAATAATGTATTGTTTTATATTATATATAAATAAGTTTAGTTCTACTTATGAGTAAAAAAAATTATGTGATTTTTTGTTCATGATTATTTTCATACATTATTAGTTAAATTAAAGTGAAAAATTACAATCTAAAACATAATTAAATCAATTGATTCATTAAACCTCTTTGTCATATGGATAAAGGAATGAACTCAAAATAAAACTCAAGGACTCACCCATAAATAATTTTGAAGAAGCATAGGATTGTGCATACGATAGATATTATCCAACTAAGACACCATTAGTTGTGAATCCAAGTGAACACTCATAGGTTGTATATTGAGTGTAATGGATTCAACAAGAATATTAATAACAACACTATACTTCGCAACATTATTGGTTGTATGATGAAAAAATTCCTCCCAATTTCACAAGCTATCCCATGCAAAATAAATCACCCAAGCCATGGAAGAAAGGTTCTAGTTACATCTACTAGTGCAGTTTGTGAATCCTACATATATGAGGGTGTCCAATGAAATCTACAAATCAATCAAAAAGTATGATAAATATGAACCAAAAATAAAAAATAAATAAAAAATATAAAAATCTTATATATAACATGTACAATACAATAGTGAGACATCATTGTCTATGCTTAATACCTATTTAGATAAATCCCATTGCAAGGCTCATCCAAAGGGGTCCCTTCTTATTCTACCAACTCATAAGCTCCTTATTGTAAAAAACACCTCATGAAGTAAGGACCATGACACGTTGTTGTGAACTTACCTACCCCCAACTTATCGTTATCCTTATCTTAGACCAAGATGAAGTATATTTTTGAAAAGACTTAACGATGAACATTCTTGTGATACTAATATTTCATGTGTTTCTTATGGGCCTCATTCATTGTATATCCATCTCAATAATGTTCATCAAGGCATTCCAAATCAATGAGGTGTTTTTCCTCGACTAAGGTATTGGACAACAACTTAAAAAATAAGGGATTTCACATTAAATTAAAAGAACCACCTCCATTCCATGCACAAACTTAAAAGGGGTAAAACCCATGGAATATTTTACCAAGGTTTAACATGCCCAAAGAATCGGAAAAATCATAAGATGCTAATTGGACTTGTTCTTGTTTACTTTCCTCTGAAGCATAGTCTTCAAAATATTGTTAAAAACTTCTACTTGACCATTAATCTAAGGATAGCATGATCATGACTATTCCTGATGTAAATCCAAATTAGATTTAACACATAACCCCCTTAAACCCTACTAAGGCTGGTGGGATTTTTAAATTCCTATTTCCACTATGCTTTTGATCTCGGGTCTTAACACCACACGTAGAAACATGCTCGCATGGAGCGTTCTTCTGGGTTTTTGTGCAGTCTAAAATGGTCTAAGGTATTGTGAACTTACTCTTCCTCATGCCCTCTTTCCTCTATGGCTACCATGTGGACTCCTCCACATCATCTGCATCGATAGATAGTTTTGTGTGTGAATTGGTGTGGCATTGACATGTCTTCATATGTGTCACCCTTCCATAGTAATCCTTCATCAGAATACATCTACAAGATATAGGGAATAAACTCTCCCAAATGAATGACCCTGATTTACTCATCTCATGTTATATCAAGGACTAGTGGTGAGTCAGAATCCCTCTCATCAGAAGGACGGGTTGTGAAATGAAAACCTTCACTTCTAATCCATTCTTTTTGACATCCTTACTCCTGATAGATCCAATAGTCTAGAACTAGGGATATCAACGGTCTCGATTCAATCAAAACCTTCAAACCACATGATGACTAATTACCTCGCTCATTTTCCTCCAATCACTCAATAGGTGGGGTATATGGAAATATCTATGTATAAGATCTCATTGGACTGAGTCCTCAACATATCAATAGGTCTCGTCCATTAAAACTCTCACCGTCGAGAAGTACCCCCTTTCCACAACCTTAAGGTTTTCCTAAGAGGTTCTTTTCAAAATGGAATCTTCTGACGGATCCTACGATCATCAGACCCTCACATATAATTTCCAAGGATCTCTTAGATATCATATCCAGGACACTACCACCCAACAGGGTTCTTTATCAGGCTAGACTTCCATTAAATCCAATGGCTCATACCTTATCGGTTGAATCGTCGTCAGATCTACAAATCTAGTCCTCTTGAACCTTCGTCTTCAGGATTTCTTCGTCATAAGTTCCTCCCTTCCATTATCCACATATTTTTTTGAAACACCACACCTTCAATAATCCTAGCAATATCATTATGATGGGATATATAGTCCATATCTCGTTGGCCTAAACTATCGGTAAATCAATGGCTCCCATCGACTTGGAACTTTCCAGTTCGAAAGTTCAGCTTGGCATCGCTCTAGGGTTTTTTTGAAAGGTTGTCCTTCTTAAATGATTCCTCCGAAGCCCTAATATTCTACAAATGGTTTCAATTGATTCTCCACGCTAGATGAATGATCAAATTTCCTTCAGGGTTTCAACATGGATTTTCGACAAGGTTACAAGGAGTCTTAAGACAAATCAACCCAAAACCTCCCCAAAATTATCTGCAAGGTTTTCAACCCCAAATCCTCACACCTTAGACCCACTTCCTTAATACATAGGAGGTGCTTCACGATGGCCCCTATAGTAAATAGTTTCTCATCCTGCAAAATTTCTATTCAACAACTTGGGGAAAGCATAAGGTTACAGGCCTCCTCTAGACCTTTCAAACATAGTTACCATAGATAAATCAATTAATATGGGAAATAACCCCATATTAAAAATGCTATTCAGGCTTCAACATTAAGATTTACATGTTAAGGATTGTTTTCACAAAAAATACAATTCATATTCATTAACAACAATTACTAGATACATTGAGAAATACGTGTCTATTTCAGTTTAAAATTCAACCAACGAACTAAATCAGGGTGAATTCCTTTCCATCCAACTATAGGATTTATTGCACTTTTACTTTCCACAGCAATCCATCCCCATACCAGGCCATGATACCACCAAGAGACTCTTGTAAGTTGGATATCAAGTTATGGAATTGGTCAAGAAGGTTACTCTCCTTCACTACACTAGAAACAACATAAAAACCATCTTCACATTGAGCCCATGACCTCCACGAGCTTGACAGGTGCCTTCCTGAATGTATTTACTCTACACAAGGGAGTCCCTTCACTTCTATATAGTCCCTCGGTGCCCTCCCCTAACCAGTGTTGGTTTCCTTCCAATAAGAATCAACCCACTACCATCTTTGCTCTTGTCTGGATCTGGGTACTCTCTCTTCCAATGTTGACCATTCATGGTCTAGGAAATCTTCTTATTTTATTCACATAAACTTACCACTTTTCCTTGCTCAAGTATTTGCATGAGATCTCCATTGGGATATCTACTCATTCATTTTACCACTATGTTACTACATGTTCCCTTTGTTTTTCCTCTTCCTTTCCAAATCTGGGACATTCTTCTCCCCCATGGGTTCCTCAATTTTCTTCTGTCAGAAACAAACCCTTAGTTGAAGCTCCAAAATTGAAGGGGAGCTTTCAGGTAGTCCTAACTAACAAATTAAGTCGACCCTTCACTCCTATGAGTACAAGTCTTGGAGGAAGTCATAATTTCCCTAACCACCTAATCAAATTCTATTAATGGGTTTTCTTGTGAACAGGGAGAACAAGGTACTTCAGACATGTTGGTCATTTAAGGTCATGCAAGTGTAGGTTGGGTTTCACATAAGCATCCTAGTTTCCCCCTGACTAGTTCCCGCTCATGGTATCATGGCCAATACTACAAGGATTCCCCTCTCTATCAGTTGGTAGGTGTTTTTCATTAAATATAAAACACAATTACATTGTCCATCAATTGCAACTCATGAAGTTTTGAGCATAATTATAGAATTTGGGGAAAACAAGGTCTTACATTCCCCTCCTTCTTAAGGAAACATTTTCCTTTCTATTTTTAACACCATATACCAAATTTATATAGAAAAAAAAAATGGGTATGCCATCCTCCAGTTCCCATGTGGCCTCATCTACTCCAAAGTGCTTCCATTGCACCTTGACCTGTATGACGGCTCGATTCCAGAGCAATGTGTCTTTCCTATCCAAGATGCATTGAGGCACGGGATGGAATTCTCCATTTGGTTCCACCTATATCACAGTCCAATCAATAATGTGATTAGAAACATGAATACACTTCTTTAATAAGGATACATGAAATATATTGTGAGCTTTAACAGTAGCTGGAAGAACAAGTTTGTGTTCCACTAGTCCCACTCTTTGTAGGACTTCAATTGGTCCACAATAGCAAGGAGCTATCTTGGCACGAGTTCCCATTCTTAGGGATCTCCTCCTGGGTTTCACCTTAATACAAACATGATATCCCACCTTGAATTCCTTATGAGTTATTTCACTATTTACATAGATTTTTTGTTTGTCCTGGGATGCTTTTAGGTTTTTATTTATCCTAATCACTTCTTGTTCCATTTATATTAATAGGTTTGGTAAAAGTGTGATCCTATCCATTGGATTATCCCAACTTATTGGAACTCTACACTTCCTTTCATACATAGCCTCAAATGGGATCATCTTCAAACACTCTTGATAAACATTGTTGTAGGAAAAATCTACCAGGGGTACATATTCTTCCCATTGTTTGGGTTGATGCATGACAAGAATCCTTAACATATCTTCCAACACTCTATTTACCCTCTCGGTCTATCCATCTATTTGAGGATGGTAGGATGTGTTGAATGCTAGTTGCATTCAAAAGGTTGCAAATAATCCTTTCCAAAAAATTGATGTGAATTTTTCATCTCGATATGAAATAATGGTCTTGGGCATACCATACAATGTAAAAAATTATTTTATAAAAACATTAGCAACATATATATCCTTAAAAGTGGAATTAATTTCAATAAAATGAGATACCTTGCTCAAATTATCCACCACTACCATGATTGTTCATGGAAATCTTGTCATGAAGTCCATGGAGATAATCTCCCACTTCCATGATGGAATTATCAATGGTTGCAAAAATATTGTCGGGTGCTTGTGTTCAACCTTGACCTATTGACACTCTAGGAACTTTGCAACGTACTCCACAACATCCTTTTTTGTTCATGGTCAGTAATATATTTGTCTTACAACTGTTATCATATTTTGATAACCAAGATGACCCACATATGGTCTCCTATGAAACTCATCCATTATGAGGTTCTTCAACTCTGATGAATTAGATATATGTAACGTGTTGTTAAACAATAACAACTCATCTGTTGTGAGTTATTATTCCTCATACTATTTCCTTTTCGGCTTGTGTTGGAAGCTTTATTTTACCATATCGAAATTCTCATCACTTTGAAAGAGAACTATGATTGTCTATTTGATGTCAAACTCTCACATGATTTCCTTTTCTAAATGCATTGTCTGCATACTTCAGCTAAGTGCATATACCACTCAGTTTTCTTTTCCTTTTATATGCTTGATCTCTAGATCAAACTCATTGATTAGTGTCATCCACCCGAATTGTATAACATTCAATCGTGTTTGATAAAAAATATACTTAAGTTCATAATGATTTTTCATCAAGATAAATCTCCTTCCAAGCATGTAGTGTCTCTACATTTTTAATGCATAGACAATGGCTGCAAGCTCCAAGTAATGGGTGACATATCACTTCTCATGCTCATTTGATTTCCTTGATTCATAGAAAATCGCATGTCCCTCTTGCATAAGGACTCCACCAACTCCTTCCTTGCAAGCATCAATACATACCAAGAAATATTTTTCAAGGTTTGCAATTCTTAAGACAATGGCATTGGTCAAGAGTTGTTTTAGTTACTAAAAGTTGGCTTCACACTCTGCTAACCATACAAACTTCATCCCTTTTTTCTTCAATGTGGTAATGGGATGACCAATCTTGAAAAATCCATTAATAATCCTCATTTAATATCCAGCTAGTCCCATGAATTACCTAACCTCAAATACATTTCGAGGGGATGGCCAATACATGATTACCTTAATGTTTTCAAGATCTACAACCACTCCTACTTCCGAAATTTTGTGACCCAAATACTAGATTTCCATCCGGAAGAAGTCATATTTGCTATATTTGGTGTATAGATAGTGATTTATTAGCACCTGTAGCATCAACCTAATATTCTTCTCATGCTCTTCCTTGGTCTTGGAATATACCAGGATATCATCAACGAACACAAGGATGAAATTGTCCAAATACGTGTTGAGGACATTTTTCATCAAACACGTAAATGTGGCAAGTGCGTAGGTAACTCCAAAAGGCACCACCACAAATTCATAGTTTCCATACCTCATTCTAAAAGTCTTATTGTGGATGTATTCATCCTTAATCCTGACTTGGTGATATCGTGATCTCAATTCATTTTAGGAAATATTGTAGCTCCTTTGAGATGATCAAAAAAATCATCAATCCTGAGAAATGGGTACTTGATCTTGATATTAATCTTGTTCAACTATCAGTCATCAATACACAATCACATGGTTCCATCCTTCTTCTTCACAAATAACACTGGTGCTCCCCATAGGGACACACTCAGCGTGATATCCACTTTATCCATCACTTATTTCAATTTCACATTTAACTCTACCAGCTCTAGTGTACTTATCCTATAGAGTACTTTAGATGTTGATACTTCTCATGGTACAAGGTCTATGGAAAAATCGATATCTCGCTTAGGAGGAAGTTTGGATACCTCCTCTGGGAACACATCTTTAAATTCCCACAACACTGGGTGATCCTCAATCTTCAGCTCATTATTTTCTATTGCATTGAGTACTTGCATTGCATATAAGGGACACCTTTTTAGGCTAAACTTATTGAGTTGTAGTGTTGATATTTTCCTCATTGATACATGCTTTTGAATGCATTGAAACACCCTTATGTTTCCTTCACTATCTTCACATTTCAATGTCTTTTCATGGAAATTCAATTTTTATTTATGGATAACCAACCGGTCCATACCTATCAGTACATCATAGGACCCCAAAGGTAGGATATTCAAGGATTCTTGTGTTTAGATTCCACTCATTTCAAACGGGCATGATTCAATCATTTTCATTACCATTCACTTAGTTCCTATGACTAACTAAACTAACCATGATTTTGCATGCTTTTTTCTCTATAAAGCACATGCTTCAGCAACTTGGGGATAAACATAGCTAAGGTTAGAACTAGGGTCAATCAAAATATAAATGGGTTGTTTGGTGATTACACCTTCCATATCCACCATAGAATCTTGGTGGTCTTCTTGTTGATTCTTAATAGCTGCATAGATTCTTGGTACATTCATGGCCACATATCACCAATAGTAGCCTCCTAAACATGGTAAACCCTTTTACTAATATGTTTTATGTGAGGTAAATTCCTCAACAAATGTGCTTCTCCACAACCCCAACACTGTAGAGGTCCTTTATTTTTCTCCTCTACCTTATCCCTTACCTACTATGTTGGCTTGTTTCCACTTTGAGATGGAAAATTCTACCGGTGCATACTTCTAGTCATATGGACGAACTGAGCACCTATTTTAAGGTTCTTATATTTGGATGGTTTAAATCATTTTCTTTGAAATATAGGAGTATCTTTCCTCTTCCAATATTTAAGAGTCTCGTGCCTATGCTTAGATTGGTCATAGCTACACTTGGCATTCATAATGGTGTAATCTAATGTCTTAGGCTCATCAAACTCAATCCTATCCTAATTGGACTATGTTAATCCACTAAGGAAGTGTTGTATCCTTTATTTCTCATCCTTGAGGTAGGGAACATACCCAAAAACTCCATGAATCTCTTGGAATATGCATCCATGGTAATTTGTCCTAACTTATGTTCATATACCTCCTTAATTTTAGCATCATAGTATTTTTCTGATAAATATGCCTTCCTGGAATATTTCTTGAATTATTTCTAGGTTAGCTTAATTTCCTTTAATCCCTTAAATTTCTTCAGATATTCCCACCATATGGAAGCTCCTCCATTCATATTGAAAATGGCTATCTTTACCTTGGTATTTTCTAAGTAATTATGCACTCAAAAATACTTCCTTAATACTAACAACCAGGCCTCAACCTCTTCTCCTTTCTTGATTTCTCCATCAAATGTAGGATACTTTGCCTTCTTGAATTATTCTATCAGAGAACTATGTGAGTGTCTCTTCTTCTTCTTCTTTGGAACACTTGACCTAGTGTCATTCCTGGAAAACTCTGTTGTAGTGCTATTTCCACTAGTCAACTTTGTGGAAGTGTCTCCACTAACTTTGGTTCTCTTAGCATCCATGTGCATTTTCCTGGAAGAAATCCTTCCCACATTACAATGAGCTAGCAAATTCTTATGAACCTATGATGGGATTTACAACTTCTCATATTGTTGTAGTCTTGTGTTGTTAGTAGCTGGACCATGTTGCAAATAAATTTGAATTTTAGATAGACTCTGCAACAATAATGAATTTACTTATTCTTTCTTTTCTTGAGCTCCCATGATCTTTTCATTTTTTTCCTTCAGACTCCTTACTATGGCTACCAAGTCTAGAGGGGTTTCTCTAGCCCTCCTGCCATCAAATTATTCATCTCAAAAATGCAAGGCTTCCTCCATACTATGCCACACCATTTATTTTTGTCTTCCTTTCTTAGTATCTCCTACATGTTGAAAATAACAATCCACTATTAGTGATACAAATTTCAAATCATCATGAAAAAATACTCTTGGCCTTAGCAAGGCATCAATATTCTTTGACAATCTCAAACTAGGACTCTATTACTACTGTCAATCATGCCAAAAATTGTTGTTAGCACTCATTAACACAATTAAATCGTTAAATAATAAAACACAAACTTCCATCATACATGATATTACAAAATTGATTCATTCTTGGTGGACCCTTTCAAGCCTAGAGTTTGAATTCTTCTATGATACCAGTCTGTAACACACTTGACCCCTTAAACCCTACTTAGGCTTGTGGGATGTCAAAATTCCTCTTTCTACTATGCTTCTGATCTTGGGTATTAACACTACAGGTAGAAACTTGTTCGCATGGAGTGTTCCTTTGAGTTTCTTAGTAGTCTAAAATAGCCCAAGGTCTCACGGCCTTACTCTTCTCATTCACTTTGTTCTTTGTGGCTACCACGTGGAATCCTCCACATCATCTTCACTGAATTTTGGTTTTTCATTTGTGCTGGCATGGTAGTGAAATGTCTTCGGATGCATCACCTTTCCATAGAAATCTTTTGGCATAATGAATCTGCAAGATCTAGGGAATAAACTCTCTCAGAAAAATGATGTTGATTTACTAAGCTCAGGATAGATCAATGACTAGAGGTGATTTGGAATCCATCTCATCAAAAGGACAAGTTGCACAACCCCAAACTTCATCTCCCATCCATTATTTCCAATAGCCTCACTATCGAAATATACAATGAT
The DNA here is from genome assembly GCA_009831015.1 of Picea engelmannii. Taxonomy (NCBI): domain Eukaryota; kingdom Viridiplantae; phylum Streptophyta; class Pinopsida; order Pinales; family Pinaceae; genus Picea; species Picea engelmannii. The sequence continues at coordinate 407,426 of ML786307.1, read as the reverse complement.
ATTGATTAACTCAAAACCTTCAAAACACACGATGGCTAATGACCTCGTTCATTCTCCTTCAATCACTTGACAAGTAGGGTCTATGGAAATATCTACGATTGATATCGCATCGGACTGACTCCTCAGTAGATCAAAATTTCTTGTCCATTCAGACTCTTTCCATCGGGAAATACCCCCTTTCCACAACATCATGGTTCTCCAAAGAGGTTATTTCGAAAATAGAATATTCAGATGGATTCGATGATCATCGAACCCTCACATATAATCGCTAGGGATGTAATGTCCCCGATGTGGGACTCTTTGTAATTGTACATATAGGCTAGTGATTCATTGATGCTAATGGATTATCCAATGTATATATAGGTTGGTGAGCCATCAACACTTGGATTTTGGTGTTGCACGCATATAAGCAAGTGTGTGAAGAATTTTTATAAAGACAGGGTGCACACATTTTTGTGTTTTGCGAGCACCTGAGTAAGTGCGCAGTAATTACCTAGAAGTGCGTAGTGTCAATTTTCACACACACACAGACACACCCACACACATGCGCACGCACACACACACACACACACACACACACACACAGATATATGATTGTTTATGTTTGAGGTCAGGGATCCTGTGTGAATATGACGTTGGTGAGCTTGGACACAGATAGACCAATGTGCCTATCCATGGAAATATAATCATGAATACTATTATGATATTACATCATTGTGCACTGACTGACTCAGATGAAAAAATATGGGGGGGCCTGCTCCACCGAAAAAGGGAAAATGGGGTGAGTGGTAAGTCTTGGGGAATATTTTATACTATTTTTAGGAAAAGTATAATGTCCGATATATATTATTTTATCCTAAGTTCCCAAGGATAGGGAACGGGTCACCAAGTGTCTTAAAAATAATTTTGAAGGTGACAAGTTTCAAGTGGAAGGAATGCAATATATATTGTTGGCCTTAGTGTATTTTGGGAATTATGATGATAATGGCATGGGATATGATCGGGAGAATTTGGGGAAGGAATTCATGTTGCAGGCTCTCGTGTGCAGAAGGGGTTTGGACTGTATGGAAAATTTCATTATTACCTTATATACATAGAGAAACATGTAAGGCGTTGTGGGATCCATAGTTTCACTGTCGAAGAGTCAGGTGGGCAGACCATGAGCAGTCTCTCTGGGTGAGAAATTGGTTGTTGTGTATTGGCTGACAAACCAGTGGGCATACTCTCCAGGAGAGACTCTTGTTTAGAGTTGTTCCCTAGTGAACTGAGCATTGGTCGTAGGGTTCAGAGACTTCATTTCCTACCTATTGGTGATAACCCTAGGAAGGGAAGTGGGGCAACCAAAGGACTATTGAGAATATAAGGGGCATCCTTCCTTGGGTGTGATAGGTGCATTAGGAATGAGGGACTATGGGCTAGATGCAACAATGGGCTCCTAGGACTAAGTAATTATGTTGAGTTTTAGACCATAGCTTGTTTCTAGGAACCCTTTTTCCCTGTTGGATTTTTGCCCCAACTCATGGGTGACCTGTTGTTGAAAGCTTATGAGAAACAATGTCTATGGTTGGGAGGAACGCCTGAGTCAAGGATGCAGTTGGTGACATTTATAGAAGATAAGTGTTATTTATCTACTTTTCTTGTTTACTCTGTGCATATTTGTCTATGTTTGACATGGGTTAAATTCTTGTATGTGTTGCATATAAGTATTTGTTGTTATTTTGTTCATTTTTGTATGCTCATGTGAGTATAGTTCTTATAGCCTGTATTTGTAGTTGTGTATGGATATGACCAATGTGGTTAGTCTTTCTTGTTAGGTTATCCATGTAAGTTTGGTTATGAGTCGACAAGTAGAGGATTGAGTGGCCAAGCACGCATGAAGGCAGACTATGTACACTAAGAGACTGGTTGTGTGTACAAACAAAGAATTAGATTCCATGCACTGTGAAATATGAGTTAATGCATGACGCCTAGATGGTTGTGCACACGATTGTGGTATGTGATCTGAATGCTAGTGTGCACAATTGGGTGCACGCAACTTTGAGATATTTTCGCTGCTTAAGTTTGTATTGAAAAGAGAATGTTGTTTTCATTGTTATAAGTTGTGTGGAGCGACTCAAGTTTGGGTTACGCATGTTACTTCAAGTGATACTACGTGGATTGTGTTTAAAGTACATTCTGCGAAGTGTACTTCTAGAGTAACATTGGTCAGTGGTATGCTAGGAATGTTATAGTTTGGTTGACTTAGTGCTCCAGAAGTTGAAGTTATGTGACGAGCCCCAGTCTCGGGTGACTAGATATGTTACAAGTTAGTATCAGAACATGTGTAAGGTGGTAACAAGACTCAGTGGGAGATTGGGTACATTATGGATTGGTATCAAATCCATTGGTTCAACACTAAATTGGATATGTCATAGATTGGTATCAAATCCATTGGTTCAACATTGGACACGCAATGCATAGTTTAGTTTGTGTGGAAGGCCATTGGTGTGCGGTAAAGGATTGGGACTACGCAGAACAAAGTAATGGTGCACACAAAGATAATGATGCATGAGTGTGTGCACTAAAGTTGGGATGTTAAAATCATACAAGAAACCCAAGGGAAGGATTCTGACAAAATGGTGCAAAGTTTTCATGTAAGTTATTGCATGAAATCATCTAAAAAATCTTAATTTCCTACACATTTTGTAGAATTATCAACAATTAGAGAAATATTCTTAGGGACCTAACCCCTCACATAGGTAGAACAATGTATTTCGATGTAATAAAGGTCAATATTAATAAGGCCTTGCAATAAAGTAGAATAAGTCGAATGTAAGAAGACCTAATAGAAGCTTCCGCTTCTAGAAGGATCTTCCTCTAGATGGTTCTATTGATAGACATATTTAGTATAAATAGGAGTCGAGGGTATGATAACCCTAGCTTGGATATTATTGTAATAGAGCTCTTCTCGACTTGAGGTTTCCCCCTCGAAGAGGCCCGTGAACGTTGCTCTCAGAATCAAAGTGCTCTTTCTGGTGTTATTTTGATATCATTTCAGTATTATTGTGGTGTTGTTCTGGTTATATTCTTGTTTATCTTCCATTTCTAGAATTTTATTTCTATTCTGCATACTTTTTATATATGGAATATTACAAGTGGTATCAGAGCACTTTCCTTGGCATAAATTGTGGGTTAAATTTTTTTCAAGGTAGAGACGTATTCTGACGTCTTTAAGCCATAGATATCTGTCATTACGCGCATAAACCCGCGGTTGAGGGATTGAAACACACAGGAAATACACGTGGTACTTAAGTGCACATCTGTTGGCCACCCTTGTAACCCCTGTTGGTACCCGTTCAAGTGGTATCACATCAAACAACACCTATGTACGGATTGGCCTAGATTTCCTGAAGCCCTCTTTAGATAAACTGATCAGCCGCTTGACTGCTATAGTACCACCGAGAACAACACTCGGGAAGATACTCTCTAGTACCTAGGTAGTCGGGTAGTATGGCTAAGGGCACGGTTTAGCCTCCTTAGTTAGTTCCTTGAGATATTGGGCCGAGTACTACAGTTGGATCCTGCACGTATATCAGAGAGCTATAGCACAAGGAAAACCCTTGTCTGTAGAACCCTTGAATACCTAATCCTTGGGGACAGAAACACAAAAGAAAAAAATTAAAACAGACAAGATCTATTGCTGCACAACTGTGTTCGAGTTGCCAAATCACTACACATTTCTTCTTGTTTAACAATTTGGGCATTTCATCACTGCAATATTCTTCAGACCAGAGTATAACTCTGTAGGTGTAAAAAATAAAAGTCTCGAAATTTTTGCACCATTATTTGAGACCTATTCCATTGGATTTATCTCTTTGCCCTTATCGCATTCATACATATCATTTTTCAGCTAAATGTTTGACCCCACACACCTCGTTTCGGTTCCCTCATCATCATGGACCATACTGTTAAGAACCAAAGACTGAATACAAAAGCACCACAACAGATATACAAGAACAATATGCAAAATCTTCTTTATTACTATCAAACCCTTGAGGTAGGGAAACACCATACAATGGATCCTATTATGGAAGGGATCCTCTCCTGTTCACTTGCCTCTTCGAAGGGGCATCCTCCTATTGAGCTACCACTCCAAATACAATACTTCTCTTCATGTCTCATTACATTGCTTGAACCCCTTTATATAGTGCTACCATCACCTAAGAACATTCTAGAGGAGGAATCTTCTAGAAGTAGAACCTTCTAAG